>CM021104.1:227944778-228199565 GCA_007115665.2 Sequoiadendron giganteum | reverse complement strand
CAAAAGAAATTTATATACAATAAAATGTATTACCATTTATATTTGTACACAATCTTTTCTAATAAAAAAGTATAAATTTGTTAAAATATAAATATCTCATTCCCTACATTAATAAAATCTCATCATTCAAGTGTTTAAGTACTAAATCACCATTCAACCACTTATGCTAAACAATAACTAATTCTATGAAATGATTATAATTTTTTTTCTTTCAATCAATCATAAATATTCGTATGTGACATAAAAGAAACTAGGTCTTATGTGAAGAAATATTTGACATTATAATTTACTTTTATGAAACAATATTCTCTTGCTACTCTTTTGATCCACCACAACCTTTTTACTTTTCCTATTTGAACCAAATTTCTAATTGGAATTTAAAAAACAATCCTTCAATTACTTACTTTCTAATTTTGTTCAAGATACCCAATATTTAGATGAAGAAATAATAAACAATTGTAATCATGGAATAATAAAAAATAATTTCATTGAAAACAATTGTAAAATCAAATTTGAAACATCTAACACTTCAAATAATCAACATCTACATTTCAAATAACATATTTAAAATATTAAATTTAAAATAAAAATTTAATTTATTTAATTTTAAAATCAATCATCTTATTAAAAAAATAATTATTTTATTTAAATAAAATATAATAAACAATTTTTTTCATTAAATTAAATAATTAATTATATATTTTATATTAAAACATTATAAATAAGGTATAAAACTTTTACTAGAAATTATTACTTAATTTATAGGATTAAAAGAAGAAAGTATTACTACTTTTTACTACATTAAAGATTAACCCACACTTCATTTTATAAATACTACACTCACCCCATTCCCCGTAACGAAGAATGTGGGATTAAAACTATATCGTTGTTTCCAATGGCCAAGCAAAACCGTGAGACGAACAGCTGCGGAAGAGGAACGGGAATGCCAAATCTAAACTGCAATGGTGGAGTGCTAATGGAGATTCGAAATGCTGCGGTTAAGAAAATTCTACGGAAACAAGCTGGGTTAAGAGAGCCCCACAAGGGCCCGGCCACCTAAGCATTCAAGGCTTAGAGTGTGCCGGTTAAGCCAGCCCTGCCCATTGCGTGGGATTGCGTGGGATGTGAGAAGTGAGGTCCACACCCAGCGCCTATCCTTCCCCAAACCAGGCCGCGCCTCCTTTGCTTGGCCACAGCGTGGGAAGAGTGGAAGTGGAAGGTTATGCGTGCCTTATTGCTGGCCGCACCTTCCTCTTAGTCTTCCCTATGTGTGGGAGAGAACTTCACAGTGCTGCGTGGAGTGTAGAATGGGGGTGGGTGAAGACTGGCCACGTGCCTTTAGTTTTCAAACAGGCCGCCTCTTTGCTGCCTGTCAATCCTCTTCAAAACCTTTCCAGCGCACCTCTCAACAGGCCACGACCTCCTCCAATCTACCTTGCTGCGAATGGCATGGGTATAAGGAAGATAGAATTTCCAGACTAGCTCTGTCTTCTAAAACTTACTGTTTCCTCCGACGAAAATGAAAAAAATGATCCCGTGAGTGATTGCTCTATTCCCCATTTAAAAATGGATTTTATCTGTGTGTCTCCAATTTCGAAATCCTTCTCTCTCTGTGTCTCTTCTTCTTTCATGTATTCCTTATATCAAAATTGAGATCTACTATTATAGATTGATCTCTAGTTCAATTCTATAAATCACAGTTTCAAATTTATTGATTGTTTTTTTCCTTGTTTGAAGATATTTTACTTCAGCTTGATAACTGAAGTTCTCCTTTTTGAATGCAAATTTCAATTTGAAGAGATGTTTGATTTTCTATTTTTTTTTAATTTTGTTTTCAATACATAATTTAAGATATTGTTAATTTCAAAATTTAAATTTTTTCCTTTGATTTTTAATTTAAAATCAATTAAATTTATCAAATACTATTTTATTCATTTAAATTTTATTTTATTTCGAAATAAAAGCTACTTTATTTAAATATCGAAATACCAGCATATTATTTTCAATCAATAATAAAATATTAAACAAGCAATCCAATCATTTAATTTAATTCAATTTCATCAATTTTAACTAGATCATCATTTAAATCACATGCATTTTTCGCAATTTTGAGAAATTTCATTAAAACTCGATTTTTAATTTGCAAGCATGATAAACGCAAAATACATTAAAATATTCATAGATTTTCAATTTGCAAGTATGATAAATGCAAAATACATTAAAATATCAACAAACCCCGAAATAAATATAAATACAATTCAAATTATAATAATTGCATTTCAATTTCAATTTCATAGAAGAGAGTAACTAAAGTCATGAAGATATCTTTTTATACAAGTTTGCATAAATATAGAGAATAAATAGGGATTCAACCAAGTAGAATAAAAGTATCAATGTTCTTACTATACAATAAAAGATTAGGAATAGAAATCATGATAATGAGTTGATAATATTTTGATACTAAACTTTAAACATTCTTTGATATGTAAGTGGTTACCAATTGTAACTAGCATAAAATTGGAAATTTTCTCCCAAAAAATAAAGGAATCTATCTTTGTGTTTGGGATAGACTTTTTCTATTGCATATCTCATATTTATGTAATAGAAACAATTACCCAAATTATTTTGTCTTAAATTCTATCAATGTACTAATGAGGATAGAATATCATACCTTTTTACTTTAAGAAGCATAAATTAAAATATTAATAATTTATTTGCACTAAAACATGATAGTAGAAGTTTTAATTTTTTAAATAGTATTATTTGGAATTCAAACAAAATTAGGAACATAATCTAGTAATGTGAAGGATAAAATATTATTTACAAGCTATAACGCAAAAATAACATTCTCCATCTTTGTGTAGTAACAAATTTTAAATTTCACTAATTGTAAATTTAGAATAGTAATCAAATGTGTCAACCAAAAAGTAAAAGTAAAATTATAAAACAATGATCACAGTGAGTGCTTTTAAATTTTATATATTTAAAAAAACTTAATTTTTTTATTACAATTAAAAATAAGTCTTCTAAATTGATATTTAAAAATTATTCAATATAATCTTATTGAAGCTTTCTGAATATTAAAAAATATTTATATTCAATCATTTTGAAAATATTCTAAATTAATTTGTATTTGAAAATTTGAATATGATATTATATTTCTCTACAATAAATTTTTATAATTGTTTTAAAACATAAAATCATTATATATAAAAATATAACAAATCAAATCATACAGTTTAATAAATTTTAAATTTATAATAAACAATCTATAATTAAAAAACCTATACACAGACCAACAAATTTCAGGCCTATTGCTTGATTAAAATATATATTTTGGATTAAAAATTCAACTGTATCTTATAACAAAACATAGGTCTCATAAAAATTCAACGATTAGGGCACCTGATTATTGCATTAAAAAGACACCTCAGGCAACTTAATCTGATAGATCTATGTATTCCAGGCAACGACTACCCAACCTCTAGAATGCACTGGGCATGGATAGCCATCTCATACATCATAACTTTAGTTTATTGCCTTTCAGACACTTAACTCAACGTCAGACTTGAGTTCCCTGTAGCATCGTTTCAAAAACATAAAACTGTAGTTTCACATGGAAAAAGCAAATTCTTTGAGATAGCGTGCAACCATTTATTTGTTTTTTTGTTCTTTTTGTTTTAATCGCTCGCAGCAATTCCAGCTAGGATGGTATGATTTTTTTTATTTTCTTGATTTATTTTATGTTGCGGAGAATGTTGTCTATTTTTTATGTTATGTGGTAGAGTAGTAGATTATAGAATATTAAGTATTTTAAAATAACATTTATTTAATATTCATATATTATATTTATTAAAATTTAAACTAGGTTATATTTTCAATTTTAATTAATTAATATATTTAAATTTATGATCAGTAAATTGTTTCATTTTTTAAAAAGATTTTTTTTAGATGTGTTTTATTTTAATTTATAATTTTAAAGTATTTATATAAATCTCAAAACTAATTTTTGATGTGTCTATATTAATATTTGTACATATATAAAGATTAAGTAAGAATTTTTATTATTGTATTATCAACAATCGAATTTTTACATAATAATGAAGAAACTTATTTTATCAATTCTTTTTCATTTCAATTTTTTTACAAATGAAATACTATATATATTATATATTTTACTTTTATTAGTTATAAATTTTGTATACATTAATTATATTATACAAATTTGGTAAACTCCTTTTTTTACATTTAAACCATGTTTTATAATTTAAATTGAAAATATTATAAATATATATAAATAATAAATTTTAAAACTAACAAATTTAATAATTACTTTTAATAAATATATATATGTGTGTGTGTGTGTGTGTGTGTGTGTGTGTGTCTTTATCAACTCCAAATGATAATTGAATCTAAATAGTTATTTAAACTATAATTTAAAACTATCTTTATTTGTGACAATCAACATAGAGATTGTGAATCTTAGCTAAATAGTAACAAGTACTAACTTTTATTTGTATGAATAATTTTATTTTTTATTAAGAAAAATTAGAATGTATACAAGGTTGTATGCCTTTTGCTCAACTTGTTTGATTCCCAAAAATGGATGAAATATTGCAACCTTGACCAAAATATTAAAATGTTGATTACGTTGATAATAGTTTGAAAAACATCGAAGCATCCTTAACCATGTAGCTACATAAATAATCACTTCATAACATTGTTATGGAGATCATGATTTTCTTGGAAGTTTCTTTTTTTAAGACCTAAACAATTATGGTACTCAATAGTGTGAAGAATAATTGAAGAGCTACACTAGCAGATAGAGTTATTTTTTCTCTCTCTTTTGGGCATCTATGTAGTCCTTTTTAGGTCTGTAATAAGGGAAAATAAATAGGATTAAAGAAAGCATAACAATAGCAATAACCACAAAATTGTCTAATTATGCCAAGATCCCCAAATCAATAATGAAGTGCATATGCAATAAAGGAATTCAATAAATAAGCATCATATCTTGTAACTCCAATGCTTGCTTGACTCATGTTCATTATTCTTCTCAACTTTGCTTTAAGTCGCTTTAATTGCCCTTAGATCAATGTCCCCTTATTAAACAAATGTAACAAGGGAAAATAAACAGGATTAAAGAAGAAAGTTTAGAAGCATGGGACATGATCTAAGGTGGTTAGGATTTGAAGACTTGTATTAAGATAAATAGTGAGAAATGCAAATTTAAGATACAAGAAAATAAAATTTATGGAAGGAGATGATTTTGTTAGTGATAAATAAGTTGATTATTTTTGTATTATATATTGATTTACTAGAATATGTGTAATAGCATGCCTTACTATTTAGTTACGAGAAGAAAATATTAAGTTTAAAATTTACTCTTTTGGACCCCATAATTTTGGATCAAATAATATTAAGAAATTTTGAAAAATACATGTAAATAGCTTACAAATTTAATTTAATAAAGAGGAATTAGCAGCCAATAGATAGCCTCCAATAACTTTGGTTGTTTACTCTAGTATTGGAAAAACTACTATAGCTCCTCAACCACAGATTGGCTTGCCCCATGATTGACACAACTTTTAAAGTAATTTCTTATACCTAGAACAATTACTTATGTCTTTGAATAGTTAGCGATATAGTCTACCATAAGGGTTGATTATTCTTATCAATAAATTGTAGTCAATGGGACCACAGACATTATATTGCATAGAAAAATTCATTATTTTTTATTCAAATTTATTTTTTATTTTTTAATCTTTATACAAAGGATTATCTAAAAATCCTCAATAGTTTATCTAATTTTACATATTTATCTATCCAAATACATAGTATTCAAAAAAATCATTCTCTTAACTTACTCAATGTTAGAGCTATTATCTATAAGTATATTCATCCATTCAATACCTTGATTTATTTTCCAGCTCATTTTCCATTTTATAAATTCAATTTCCTTCATCAATTTCTTATAACTTTTATATTAATACGTTGGCCACCATATTTTGATAAAGGGATGCCACTATTGTACAACTACATCATTCCTCAATAGCATTTCCCTATCAATCAATGATATATTTTCTTCATTAACTACTTAGATATTATAACTTCTTATTTTTCCAAGAAAACACTCCTTATCAATCTTATACCATATGTTTTAGTTTTTCTTAATTTTTTTGTGCATGATTAATCTATGTTGTTTATCTTTTCATGCTCTCAATTTGGCTTTTTAAAAAAAAAAAACATCACTTTAATGTGTGTTTTTCATAAGTTGAGTTTGATATTTTGATCTATTTTCCATAAGATGCCTACTATGAGAAGTATTTTTCTTTAAATCATTGGCATGTTAAACTATTAGTATTATCATGTAACATCATCCTTATTACTTGTGGATTTTGAATACTTAAATGTGTAAGCAATTACATATTCAACCAATTACTTGATACTCTTTTGAAACCTAAATATTACAAGAAACACATGAAGCATCTAACCTAACTTTGCACAAGATCATACCAATTACTTCATATGCTTCTAAAACCTAAATGATTAAATATAGGCGGCTAATAGTTATATAGAAGTAGGTGTATGAATAAGTGTGATAAATAAGAAAATTAGGTGAATGCATGAAACACTAAATTGATTAATTCTATGGTATCGAGCCTAACTTTATACAAGATCATACTTTTTTTCATGAACATATACCAATATATTTCTTATAATTAGGCCAATGAGCCAGTTTTGTAAATATACAATATAATTTGAAAGTATAATAAATTGCATTGATTATCGAGAATAGCGTTGAACATGATCCTCCATTGTAATGTCATCAAAACCTATAGAATTGCATAGTTTAGTTATTAAATTGATTTAACAATTAAACATAAAAAAAATGTTAGAAAACCATTTCTTATTTATTTACCATCTCTAGCATGTATTGCAACCATTATTGTTGGTGTTTTGTTAAGATCAATAGAAAATGGTAACCTATGTTGCCCATTGTTTTGTTGATCATCTAAATTTGCAATGACATACATATATTCAGTAAATCAGCATAGATAAAACATTAAGTGTAACAATACAATATATACTTAATCAAAGTAATCTTAAATTCTAAATTACCTGAAATGGTTTTTTGAAATGTTTGACTAGGTATAACACTAAGCATTGATGGTTGATCACAAATTGTATCTACTATTTATTTGATTAAGTATAGAAAAATGGTTAGAAATAGGAATCGGGAAATATGTCATTTAATGAATGAATAAATTTAATAACTAAAAGAAAATTACCATGAATAATTTGCATTTCATTGGTTGTTGTTTGGTCTAAATCAATAGAGAAGGTAAATCAACATCTTCGATTATTCTCTTGATCATGCAAACCTACAATGACATATTCTTAATATGTGATGTAAGAGAAATAATTATTGCACTGAAAAATACTAAAATAGTTTTGATTAAACTAACTCTGTTGTTTCTTGATGATAACCCTTTCTTCTTGTATTGTTATGCTTGAATGATTGGAGACCTTTTTCTTCTTTTGTTTCCTACCACCTATGGAGGGGAACTAAAATGCTTCATGCTCCTCAACTCTTTCATTCAACTCTTGATGAGTAGTATTGCCTCTTTGATGAATAAAATGGTGTTTACGAATTTTTCTTGAGCTAAACCATGGTGATATTCATTTCATAGGCATATCCTCCAAGCCAAGGATTAGTGTAAGTTTGGAAGAAGCAAGAGATGTTTGGAGATATTTTCTAAATCTCTTAACACATTGACTAAAAATATGTTTTTGATCTACTCTAGTTGGTAAATCTTGGAGTACTGACTTCAAATAATCAACATCTTCTTTGAAGTTATCATCAAAAGCATCAAATGATTTACAACTGTCTGTAATAAAACTAGAGTTATGATGTATGGGATGACTATCCATGCCTGGTGCATTCTAGGGGCTAGGTAGTCGTTGCCTAATGATTACACCTCTTCCAACCCATTTTATTGGGCATCCCACTTCAATTTAGAATATTTATACAACTGTCACTGTTTTCTTGTGCTTTCTTCATCTTTTTCGCAAAACTATTTGTCTTCATTTTTCTTTAATCATTGGTGCACTTTATTCTAAGTAGAAATAGAATAGGGACCCCCTCCCACAACCAAAATACTTACATTTTCAATCCTTATTAGCTGAGGTGTTACACTTCATCATAACATGATTGTAATTACAAACTAAATCTTTAATGTGGTCTTTAGATTATAGAACTATTACATGTATATGAAAATCTAAACAATATGTTTTTATTATCAATGATCACCATATGATGATTATTTGATTGTATAAGATAAAAAAAAGAATTAAATCATAAAAACATATGAACATAAGATATATGTAAAGAAATCCTTTTAGGTAAAATCTCCATGAGAAAGAAGAAACGTATGTTTTAATCTTCAATAAAAAATAAAATCAACATGCTAACACTATCTTCCTCTAAATCACTCTAGAAAAACATTTGAAATTGTAAATAATCTTATTAATCTACTATCTCATGCCTCCAATTAATAGGGAATGGAAGAATAGTACAACAATTGGTCCAGATTAAATTTAGTGCAAACTCCAAATGTAGTATCACCCACTTAGCAAGGAATTTGGATAAGTAAATTTTAGACATAAGTAATTTAAGGGGATAAAATTTCACAATATTATGGTTCTTAACATGAAGTAAATAGCGATAAGTCTTTTGGATAGTAAAAATATAAGTTAAATGTTATTTTTCAAGCATAGTGTAATGAATCTCATCATCAAACAATTTGATACTAATATAAGAAAAAGAACATATTTTATAAATCTTCTTTAAATTGGCAACATTATTGAAATTTTTTATTTACTACAAATCTCAAGGGGTAATCATTTATACAAAAAAGAATAGATTGTCAAAATGAGAGATTACCAAGTATTTGATCAAGTGGAACAATATAGCTAGAAAATATGTAGCATGAGAATATGAAACATTCTTGCAACTTCCCTTCTACATTCAACCCCTCAAGGTCACAAACTTAGTTTTGAGATTTATATAAATACATTAAAATTATAAATTAAAATAAAACACATCTAAAAAAAATCTTTAAAAAAAATCCTTCTAAAAAAATGATACAATTTACTAATCATAAATTGAAATATATTAATTAATTAAAATTGAAAATATAACCTACTTTAAATTTTAATAAATATAATATATGAATATTAGATAAATGTTATTTTAAAATACTTAATATTCTATAATCTACTACTGTGCCACATAACATAAAAAAATAGACAGCATTTTTCCCAACATAAAATAAACCAAGAAAATTAAAAAAATCATACCGTTCTAGCTGGAATTGCTGCGAGCGATTAAAAGAGAAAGAACAAAAAAACAAATAAATTGTTGCGAGCTATCTCAAAGAATTTGATTTTTCCATGTGAAACTGCAGTTTTATGTGTTTGAAATGATGCTACAGGGAACTCGAATCTGATGGTGAGTTAAGTTGATGAAAAGCAATAAACTAAAGTTATGATATATGAGATGGCTATCCATACCCGATGCATTCTAGCGGCTGGATAGCCGTTGCCGACCTAAAGCATATGCGATCTCAGTATGATCAGCTCCTAAGGTTTCTGGGCACTGGATCTCTTGATTCTAAATTCGTTGAACATCCAAGAGATTCCACATCACAACCAGAGAAAGATATCATGTCAGGAGGCGAATCCCTTGCTGTCCTTGGGCCCGCTATGGAATACCAATAGGGATTCGAGCTCAGCAATTTGTTTCAGCAGGACATTAAATTCTTTTCACAGCCATTGCACAGTTGGTCCTTCAGCCTTGCACTCGCTTCATACATTTCTGGCGCCAGCCCAAAGACATTAATTTTCAAATTAATGTCTTTGAAATTAATTTTCAATTTAATTCAACTGTTTATTTTGAAATTAGTTTTCACAGATCTATAACGGTTTAGAATTAGCCCATTTCTCATGTCAGAATTTACCAACCTCGGGAATTCGTTAGTTTCGGCAGAGAGAAGCAATTCTTCTCAATAATCTGTACCCATGCCTCTTCCCTCCAATCCGAATGAGCCGAACATATCATCATCACCGCCATCACAAGTCCAAATTTGTGGCTGAGCTTTGAATCGTTTTAGCTGTGGTTGCTGATCCTCTTCCAGATACCCTCTTTTTCTGCATAGAACATCATGGAAAGTTGCAGCAGGTCATCTGCCAATGCCCTCGACACAATTTCAACTGGAAAGTTGAGAAATGTGCGAGGGCATTGGAAGATGGTAACACATGCATAGGAAGGGAAGGGCAGACGATGGTAGCAGAAATGGATGGGACGATTGTGCCAAGAATATCATGTATTTCTCCATTTATTTTATGGCATGTAATAGTCGACTCATTCTTCCATTCAGGGTGCAGTCATTAAATTTAGTAGATTCTTTCAGTAAATTCAACACGCATTTGATGTGACGGTTTCAAATGTATGTAAAACATTGCATTCTTCATAAAACTGTACCAATCAATTTTTACGTAAGGAGTCTTTGTTTACATACATATTATTGGCTGTCACTGTAGAACGCCTCTCGACATGATAAAATAACATTTTTTTTTTAATGACATACACTATTCATTCATTAATTATTTCAATGCTATGTCATTTAAGCTCTCAAATAAAGCCATGTAGTTCCACACTTTCCATCTGGTTGTATGATAAAGGAATCTTTCTAGGAATCGCCTGCCTAGTGATTCAATTTTAGCTTGCCAATCTGGATCTTAGCATTCAGAATCTTAACGCTTTTATAGCATGACTTGTTCAAGCATCAGAATAATGCATGAAATAGTGGAAAATGCCCTTGTGCTAGTCATCATTTTCTACACATGGCAGTTATTTTCTTCGACTTTCTGGTATCTTTGTTCTCCCACATCTTTTGAATGGGCTCAAGACCTTTTTCTACAATATTTTTTTAATAAACTTTATAGAAAAGTTATTTACTAACTGTATTGTATAATGAGTATTTACTAACTTTATTGTATAATGATTATTTACAAAGTATTTTGTCAAACCACTCAACAATTACATATAAATTATGTGTAATAATAATTATTAATATTTTAAAAAATATTCAAGAAAACGTGTGGATGTGGGGTTTTTCCATATGTCAAATATAATTTTTTATTTAATTTTTGATGATAATATTTATTATATAAAATAATTTATTATAAAATATATCTATTAAATATAATGAGCATCTTTGTATATTATTAGATGTTATAATTATTTAATAATCTAATAAAAAATAAGATCCTTGTCAACTTATATATATCAAATAATTTATACATTGGATTGCTCATATCTATTATATATAAAAAAATGATAAATTAATTATGCATGGAAAATAGATAATACAAAAATTTCTTTCATATAAGTTGGTGGAAGGAGAAGAAATTATATAAATCTATCATTACATAAATCAATTTGATAGAAGTTAATAGAAAAAAATATACATAGGTCTGGACATTGATAAAACAATTAAGGATAGAGAAAATGATTTTGGAAGTGGAACAAATGGATGTGAAGACAACATTCATTCATGGTGATTTGGAGGAAGATATTTACATGTCACAGCTAGAACATTTTTTCTGTCAAAGGTAAAGAAAATTTGGTACAAACTAAAGAAGTCTCTATATGGTTTGAAACAACCTCCTAGAATGTGGTACAAGAAGTGTAATACCTATGTGTTGTCATTAGGATTTATGAGATTTCAATCTAACCATTATGTGTATTATATGTCAGCATAGTTTGAGATAAAAAATCTAAGGGTAGCTAGGTGTATTCTAGGTATGTTCCACTCTTCATTTTTGAATAACTCATGCCTATTGTTGTCCCAACCTCTTCCATAGTCCTATTAGCTTGATAGATCTATGACTACCCCACCATGGATCATAATTTTCTATAGTTCTTACATCAACCATGGTTTTTGTTTAGATCCCATAGAACAAGTGTCTATCCCTCAAAATTTGTGATAATAGTATTTGGAGAAATCATAGGGCCTAGCCTATAACATCTCACTATGTTCACAAAAGTATGGTCTCTCCTATCAACTACCCCTTTCTCTTACAATTTTTTTAATGCACCTCCTCAAGAATGTATCTCTCTATAATGTGCCTTGTCCTACTAGTTGGGTATCTAGGTTGTCTATAGTTGGGTAGTTTTTTGGCATTCTCCTCCATACCTTAGATTCCTTCCATAGTCTTCATATAAAGTTATCTAAATCATCTAGCTCTCACCACTAACATTATAAATCTCTGTTCAACAGGAATGTGGAGCTCACTAAAGATTTAATTGCCAAAGTTATGGGATTACCCACTGATGGGAAGAAGTTTTTTAGGGACAGGGCTTACTCTGATGAAGCTGTTATCAGATTCCCCAAAAATGACAAGGAAAAGAAAAACTTGGTCAAAATTGCGAATAGTTACTTTGACGTTGACTCCATAAAATCTATATGGAGAAAGGTCCTTCGGACTATTATGGAGTATATCATGGTGGATAGGTGTTTTACTAAAGTCTATGGGTACCACTTCGCCCTCCTCAACCATTTCCGCCACAAGCCAACCCTGATGTTGATAGTGATGATACTGAGCACAGTGGCTCGGAGTATTTGCCTAACCCTTTCCTTGGCCCAAAAGCCTCTAGTTTGCATGCTGGCCCTTCCAAGGAACCGGGTAAAATTCGGGTTGCGTTTGAGCCCAACTATCCTCCTCCTAAGATCAGCCCTGCTGGCAAGACTACCCAGGCTAAAAGCATTGTCTCTTACACCAAAGATTCCTCTAAGTCGGAGGAAGCTGATACTAACATTTCTATGCGCTGTGTGGACCCTTTATCGGACACACACAATGTCGAAAATTCTTTTTTTAACACTAGTAAAGAGCCCTCCCTGGATTTTCTCAACCTGGCTAAAACCAATTCTGAGTCCCATTCTAAACTCCTGGATTGGACCTTCTCTGAGATCAATGAGCTTAAAATTAAAAACTGGGCCCTGCAAAGTAAGATCAAGGAAATGGAGGTTAAGATTGTAGAATTGGGTAATAAAGAAGCGGCGCATAGTAATAGGAACACTGATATTGATGTTGAGTGCTTAAGGAATAATATCAGAATTATTGCAGAACAAAACAATCGTATAGCAAGACACAATGCTATAAATATTAATGCAATGACTGAAAAGCTTGACAAAGCCCAGCAAGGATCTCTGGTGGTTGATCTGGAAGAAACTAAAGATAAAAGCCAAGACACGGATGGAGGCATTTCTAGAAGAATCCACGTCAATTTGAAGCGCAAGGCCCCCTTAACCCCAAAAATGGTTCAAACCTTCAAAAAGGGGGGTTGGAAAGATGTATAGGAAGTTTGGTTCTAGGTCTTCTGAAGTAATGGGTGTTAAGTGTTCTTTTTCTGCTGTCCTTTCTTTTTTGACCCTCCTGGCCTTTTTTTCCTGTTTGCTGTTGGTTTTTTCCTTGGGCAGCTATTTTTTTGGTGGACCTTTGGTGTTCTCTTTTCTATTTTGTAAACTTTGTGGTTTCGAGTCCCTGTAAAACCTGTTTTACCCTTTTATCAAAAACATTATAAATCTCTAAATATCTTCCACATGACCATACTAGCATATATGCATACATATGGAAACTATACACCCTAAACCCTATTAGTCACTAGTCATGTAATTACTTTGTGCTCCCACACCCATATGTGCAATAGTGTCACCTGCATGCTAGAATCACCACACATCGGTATACTACTTGGTGCATTTCATGGTATAAATGTGTAAGATCTTAATTTTATTTCTAATATTTTTTATCCTCTAAATAATTTTAAGATGCAAGAGAAAAACATATTGGATTTTTCATGAAAACTTCATATAAAAAATGTCCACTTGAATATAATAAACTAAAAAAAGTAAAAGATGTATCTTAGCACAACAATTTCTTATACAATTTAACATTAAAAATTAAAATCTAGCCTCGTAGACCCTAATGCAACAAATAGATCAATAAAACTATTGTGTCAATGAGATAAAACATAAATAGCATAATAGAGTCATTTTTGTAGGAATTAGAGTGCATGAAATAGAATAATAAAATAAATAATAAGTTAACATTTTAATCTTAATTTATTATATTTTATTTTTAGTTAGTCATTATTGTTAGGATTAGGTGTCATCCACTTTGTCAATCCTATGTCATATATCATGGTTCCAACATCCTTGGAAAGTGTCCCTAGGCACTTAGGGTGAATTGGAAATATATTTTTATAATTTTAATTCTCACAGTTCTTTTTAATATACTCATAAGGGGTGATGGGTCCACTAGCAATGGT
The DNA here is from genome assembly GCA_007115665.2 of Sequoiadendron giganteum. Lineage (NCBI taxonomy): Eukaryota > Viridiplantae > Streptophyta > Pinopsida > Cupressales > Cupressaceae > Sequoiadendron > Sequoiadendron giganteum. The sequence goes on along the minus strand of CM021104.1, from coordinate 228,185,170 downwards.
AAAGGTGAGTTGTGGACATAAATATTTAATATTATTTTCCACACATGTGGATGCCTGGAATGGGATAATAAAAGATAAAGGAATTGCTAAATAAGCGACTATTGGGATTCTCAATGTGGGTGCTTGGATAGAGGCAACAAGTGTCACTTGGTTTTCTATCATTTATTACATTTACTATAATGTTTTCCTCTCATGGTTGGGTGCCCAAGTTGGAGTGAAATAATTGGATCCAAAATTGGTTTCCTTTTGTATTTTGAGGTGGTTATCCAAAGGTTGGGGATGATTGGAATGAAGGATAATATTTGGGTGCCATGTTTGGTGTATTAGATGCCTTCAATTATCTATAAAATCAACCTCTTGGATGTAGAATTAAGGAGGAACAATTAAATATAGTGTTACTCTACAAGAACAAGGATAGGTGGAGACATAAGGAGGTTTTTCATAGGTACAAAGGTGTTTCCATGGTGGATGAAAAGAGGGGGATGAAAGTGGTTATATTTTAATCTCATTTACTTGAAGATAATGCATATTTGTCCTATTTTTTTGTGGATTTTTTTCTCGCAAGGTTTTCTCCACATAAATCCCGTGTTATGTGATGATCTTGTGTTGTTGTTTTGTGCCTCATTTTTGCTATCTCATGTTGATGATATTTTTTATTTATTGTTATTATAAGCACATAAGATAGTGTTTATAAGCATGACATGTTGGCTTTATTTAGCATCATAAAGAAGAAGGATCTAATCATGATATTTCTATGTTAAGGAAACTTAATTTTTTAGATTTTCATATAAGTTTCAGATTTTCATGTTGTTGTATTCCAAGCCTTGTATCTCAATCCATTTATTTCATATTTGGATAGAGATTAAATTTTACAACAATTGGTATTGAACCTATTTATTTCTCATGATTTGGAATTAGAGCTTAAGGTGAACTAGGTTCTGGGTATTCCTTCTTTTTTATTTCTTAGCTTGGGAAGATTGTAGGAGTTTGTTAGAAGGAATTAGAGTTTTTTGGAGGGATTTTATGATAGAATTGAATGTTCTACAATTTATTTTTTCTATATTTGTGAGATTGGAGTACATGGTTATTATCAGTGAGATCTATGTCAAGGGCATTAGAAGCTCATGACTATAGATCTTTATGAAGTTAGTTATGTTTTGGTAACTTGGAACACTTGTTTGAAAATATGTTTATATCCTCTTGTTTGGTGGTTTTGTTCCTTTACCTTGTGGTCATGTGTAGTGATAATGTGTTCATTTTGGATGGGTAGAGATATCCTAGTCACATAGAGAAACACTCTCGGTTTGGACTATAGAATGGAGTGCCTATGTTGGCCTCTTAGCTTCAGCCCTTGGTTACTTGAAAGAACTAGAAGATAAGCCACTAACCTATCTATGAGTGTGGAGATGATATGTTTAATATGTTTTAAGCTCCTAGAAAACTTGGTTTTCTTATTTGGGTTGTTGTTTACTCTTGTTTTCAGCTATGGGTTTTTAAATATGTGCTTATTATATTATACAAATGGTACATGTTTGTCTAAGGGATTTTTTACCTTGTTTATGATTATTGTGGGTGTATTTACAATGTTGATGTCAAATTAGAGAATTTGAGGATTAGGTTCCATCCATGTTGTAAATCCTATGTCATATATCATGGTTCCAACATCCTTGGAAAGTGTCCCTAGCCACTTAGGGTGAATTGGAAAGTATTTTGGTAATATTAATTCTCACATTTTTTTAAAAATAATCATAAGGGGCGATGGGTCAACTAGAAGCAGTAAAGGTGGGTTGTGGATATAAATATTGAATATTATTTCCCCAAATGTGGATGCATATAATGGGATAATAAAAGATAAATGAAATGATAAATAAGTGAGTGTTGGGATTCTCCAAGTGGGTGCTTGGATAGAGGAAACATGTGTCACTTGGTTTTCCATCATTTATTACATTTAATGTAATGTTTATCTCCCATGATTAGGCGCCAAAGTTAGATGGAAAGTATTGGAGCCAAAACCAGTGTCCTTTTGCATTTTGAGATGGTTATCCAAAGGTTGGGGATGTTTGGAATGAAGGTTCATCTTTGGGTGCCATGTTTGGTGCATTATATGTCTTCACATTTCTGCAAAATCAACCTCTTGGATATATAATTAAGGTGGAATTGTTGAATGTAGTTTTACTCTATAGGAAGAAGGATAGGAAGAGGCATAAGGAGGTTTTTCATAGGTACATAGGTGTTTCCATGGTGGAGGAAAAGAGGAGAATGGAAGTGGTTGCATTGCAATCTTATTTGTTTGAAGATAATTTATACTTGGCCTCTCTTCTTGGTTGAGTTTTTTTCGTTTAAGGGTTTCTATGCATAAATTGAGTGTTAAATGTGATGATCGTTTTTTGCTATTTTGTGCCTCATTGCTACTATCTTATGCAAATGATATTATTTGTTTAATTTTGTTATAATTTCATATAGGGTAGTGTTTAAAATCATGATATATTGGTTTACTTTGAGCATCATAAACAAATAGGATCTAATCATGGTATTTCCATATTAAGGAAACTTAAATTATTAGATTTACCTATAAGCCTTAGCTTTTCATTTTTTTGTAGTATAAGCCTTGAATCTCATAAATTAACATCATATTTGGATATAGATTGAATTTCCCAATAACTGGTATTGAACCTATTTATTTCTCATCAATTATTTAAGAGCTAGTTGGTAGACAATAAGTTAGAAGCTTGTATAAATCCATTGTGATGTAATCGTTGTGAGTTGAGGATGAATCATTAAATTTTCTTAATGGAGCCTTGTGCTCTTTATTTATTTCTCAATATAAATATGATATGAGAGAAGGTTTTATGGACCTCTTTTATTTCCTTTCATTCACTATTTTCGCTCTCTAAAATAGTTCATTCAATGAACAAATAGTGTAGGCCATGTGCAATAGCCATTGATGTTCATCTACCATTATTGAATTTTGTCATCAAAGGAATATTGCAAACCACATAAAAATATATTCACATTCATCATCCATATGCAGCTGGTTTCTTTCACATGTTCATCATATTCACTCCTTCCATGGTTTTTCATTGCACTTTGTTCATTTTCATCTGAAAATTTTAAAACATATACATTCAAAGATCTGAAAATTAGAGGTGCTATAGAAAAGTGAAAGAGCTTAATATTGTTGAGAAGAAGTTCTTATATTCTAGCTATGAGGGTTTATTTGTTTCAAGATTGGTATAGATTTATTATGCAATTTCTTTGATAGCTAGTCATGTTGTTCAAAGGAGTAATCATATTTTCATTATGCATGAATATGTTGTTGGAACATTTATTTGATTTAAAATGTTAGTTCAATATATTCTCACTAAAACTATGATATCTTTCTCATGTCTTAAAAAAAATCATAAATAAAAAGTGTTCGATAAATCTATTTAAGAGTGGCACAAAAGCTAGAAATATTTTGAGAATAATATCAATATTTAATTCATTGTTTCATGCAAAAGATTCATGTATTTAAATGGTTACTATCAAATTAATTTACCTTTTTCATTTTTAATAAAAAATTGGGATCCATAACTTTACAATATATTAATTATTTTCATATTTTAATTGGATGAATTATTTGTAGAAACTGACATCCAATTATAACTTTTTATTGAAGAGGGTAAAATTTGAGGCATGAAAATTGTTGATACGACATCACCAAAGTCCCTATTTCAACTCTAAATGGAGTGTTAGGAATTATAGTGCAGGATATAGAATAATAAAATAAATAATAAATTAACATATTAATGTTACTTTATTATATGTTTTTGATAAAAGGGTAAAACGGGTTTTACAGGGACCCGAAACCACAATGTTTACAAGATAGAGAAAAGACCACCATTGGTCCACCAAAAAAATACAATTTCCCAACAAAAAATAGTAGCAAGCAAACAAAAAAGACTAGGAGGGTCAAAAAGAAAAGGACAATAGAAAAAAAGAACATAGGATTAATTTAGAGACTGAAGAATAGTCTCTGTCTCTGCCTCCAAAGCCTGCATATCAATAACCCCCTTTTTGAAAGTTTGAACCATTTTCAGGGTTAAGGGGTCCTTTCACTTCAAATTAGTGCGGGTTCTTCTAGAAATACCACCATCAGTTTCCTGGCTTTTATCTTCAGTGTCTTCAAGATCAACCACCAAGGATCCCTGCTAGGCTTTGTCAAGTTTTTATGTCATTGCATTGATTATTATAGCATTGTGTCTTGCTATTCTGTTGTTCTATTCTGCAATGGTTCTGATGTTAATCCTTAAGCTCTCAACATCATTATCGGTAATCCTGTTGCTGTGCACCGCATCTTTCTTACCCAAATCCACAATCTTAACTCCCATTTCCTCAATTTTGCTTTGTAGAGCCCAATTTTTAATTTTAATCTCGTTAATTTCGGAGAAAGTCCATTCCAAGATTTTAGAGTGGGATTCGGAATTGGTTTTAGCCATGTAGAGAAAATCCAAGGATGGCTCTTTACCAGTATTAACGGGGGAATTGTCGGCATTCTGTAAGTCAGGAGTAGGGCCCACACAGCACTTAGAAGTATTGGTAGCGGCTTCCTTCGGCTCAAAGGATTCTTCAGAGTAAGAGACAAGGCTTTTAGCCTGGGTGGACTTGCTAGCAGGGCTGTTCTTAGGAGGAAGACAAATGGGCTCAAGCGCACCCTGGGTTTTACCCGGGTTCCTGGAAGGGCCAGCATGCAGACTAGGGTCTATTGGTTATTATTATATGTTAATTTTTAATTAGTTATTATTTGTGAGCTAGTTGGTAGTTAGTGATTTGGATAGTTAATAAGGTCAAATGATTTATAAAGGATTTTTAATATAATAGTTGTGAGCTTAAGATGAATGATCAAATTTGTGCAATGGAGTCAAGCATGCTCTTTAATTATTTCTCAATTTCAACAGATGTCACACAACATAATTCTAGATACTTAGAAGGAAAAACAACTTTATACTAGCTCATAAAAGAATTAACAAATCTCAATCTAGAGAAGTGGATACATATATATATGTATACAATCATGAAGTATATATTTAACACTAAGTATTATGACCCACTCACTACAACTAAGGTAAACTAAATGTGTAGAAAAATGCATAATATCTAATTGAGGAAAATGTAAAGCTTACACTAATACTATTTGTAGTGTTTAACATTTTATCCAAATGGCTAGTGGACCACAAAATTTGTGGGAGCTTTGTGTGGGGGTAAAAGGATGGGTCCTCTAAAAATTTCTAGGCTTTCACCTAGAAGGAAGAGGGTCTCCTTTGTACCAGCAGGGCCACCCAATATTGTGATTTGTTTAAATGTTAAGGATTGAGTATGTAAGTGAGATGTGCAAAGATGTTGAAATGTGTTATGAAAACTTAACTACTTAACCTGAACTAATAACACTTATGTTTCTAGAAAACACATGATGTAATACAATAGAAATAGAAGCAATATGAGAAAATTAACCTAAGAGATCAAGTAAGTGCACCTAGAAACTGAAGAGGGTAGAAGCTGAGATTATGGAAGTCACTAGAAAATTAGAAAATTAGGGTTTTGAGCCACCTGGGACACTTACGCCAAGTGGGGTGACCTAGTCCCTTTTTAGGAAATCTGCTCCGAAAGCTATTTCTATCAACTCGGTCCTCGAATCTACAACTTTCAGTGTCAAAAAGCTTCAGTGGGACTAGGTCGCCATTATGGGTGACCTAGACCCTTTCTACTTTTCTAAGAAATTGAAAGTGGACTCGAAGGCCTTTGGTTCGTATTCTACTTCTTCATGGGAATCTTGTTCCAAACCTACAAAATAACCTGCAAAACATAATATATTTGTGTTTCTAATGTGGGGTTTGCCTTGGTCAAACCCCTAGTTTGTATTAAAACTTGAAATGAAATGGAAAATCTACATAAAACCCTAGCCCTAAGTGTGTTTGGGACTAAGAAAACCTGAAACAGAGTAAAACCCTATTCTATTATGCTAGAATAAGATGTATTTAAAGTATTTGAAATGATGCAAGACTCTAACCATAGAAACCCTACACTATTAAAAATGAATGTAACAAGGAATGCAAATGGGATGCAAACCTCAAATCTGCAAATGGGCTAAAACTAAAATATGGAGGCACTTTGAAATCACTCTTCAAGAGTGATTTGGTGGCTAGTTGCACCTCCTCAACCTAGATTTCTCCATGGATCTCCATAGGCATCTATCTCCAACCTTTGTCAATGAGTGATCTTGGATAAGAAGTGAGCTTCAAGACCTACAAAAAGCCCTAGTTTGTTGTCCAAAATCTTCAACATTTGCTCTGTAAGAGATGAATCTTCTTGAGAAAGATATTTTTCACTTGATTTTTGGAGTTGGATGTGAAAAAAATGACCAAGAGAGAGTTGAAAAATGACTTTAAACAAGTATATATAACCAACATGACCTAATTGTTAGGAATTTTGACCTAAGAATCTGACACCCATCGGGAATTTATGATTAATTATTCATTTTACCACTTGAAACTTCAAAAATCCTCAAAAAGGACTAGGTCACCAACTTGGGCGACCTAGTCCCACTAAGGGATTTTTAAGTGGGAGCGGTACTTTTTGAATGGTTTTGATTTTTTTTGTCGGGGGTTGAAATATCCCTTGGGTACAACAGACCTCCAAGTCAAAATTAACAACCTTAGGGGCCTATAAATGTTGTTTTAGGGTGAAAATTGATGAAATAGGACCTTAAGTAGGACCAAAATGGGCACAAAATTGTCCTTTTCTTCAAAGGTATACAAATTTTGGCAACACATTTAGCCCCCACTTTAGTTTCCATATGAATCTATGTGCATATGTAAGATAAAGGATTCTAAAAAAAATAACACACCTTCATTTTCATAAAAGGTTACTCATTTAAAAGGCGAGAGAATGAAGCCCCCAATGTAGTTATCTGCAAAACCACAATGTTAGGAACCACATCATGCAACACAAATTCATTAGAAGTCCTAGAAATCCTCTTATCTAATCCTTAAAGATCTAATTCGAGGGTATATGTATGCCCCCCCTTTATTCTGCTTGCTTTATGGAGGTGGAATCAAGGTAGCCATATAGCCACATCGAATGAGGGCATGCATATCGGAGGGCATTTCCAAGTACCATGCGACATTGCGATAGGTGAGTGATGATTTAGGGTGTGGAAACATGATTCTGAAACAACTAATGACATCAAAAATAAAGATCACTAGCACCCAAAATGTTGATTTGAATGAAAAACACACTAAAAGGTTAACAAAGTTAAAAGGTACAAATGTGCACATGTGTGTAAAAGTGAGATAGTTAAAAATAAAAGAAAAAAGGGTAAGCATGCACTTGCGTTCTCATTTACCCTTTTTAGCATTGAAGAGTGACAAGGAGAGACCGATAAATATTGAGCACACGTGATTTCACCCCTGCTAGATTGGACGTACTGCAAGATCAGGTGGCGAGCGACAACCACCAGCATAAGGTTGGTTGATTCTGGAGCCTTTTATTTGTGATTTTTCAATTATAGAATGATATATATGCATATTTAGATTAATTTAGGACCCTGGATTTTTTTTTGCAAAGTATCCCTTTTTTCTTATAAAGTGTCCCTTTTGTTCGCAAAGTGTCCCTTTTGTTCGCAAAGTGTCTTGTTTCTTCGCAAAGTGTCCCTTTTCTTTGCAAAGCGTCTCGTTTCTTCACAAAGTGTCCCAAAAGGTTTCTAAAGTGTCTAGGTCCATAGAAAAGAACCCTATAACAACATTAACAGATGTGCCTGATGAATTTACAAAGGAGACATGGTACAGGGCTACAAACATATTTATAGATATTATTAATGAGGAGTATGATGAAGATGAAGACCCAAATTATGATGGAGATGAGGGGGAGGATAAGGATAAGGATGGGGATGAGGAGCAAGATGAGGAGGATGGATTTTAGGAGCCACCCCTGAGTGAGGATGATGATACCATGGCCGAGGACTGATATTAGCAAGGGGAGGTCTCACCTGTTCATAGGACTAGATCCTAGATAGTAGCAACAATAGGTACCAACACTCATAGCCAAGGGGAGGTGAGCATATCTTCTATGCCCCCTACATAAGATGAGGTAGACATTCTGTAGATGCTAAATTTGCAACATGTTAGACTTTGACAAACATTTTCATGGTCAAGCTAAATCTGCAACAAACTAAGCATCCCTATGAAATATTCACTCACGCTACCTATGCAAACAAGAAAAATAGAACCAAAAAACTAATTGAAAGAATAAAAAACAAGAGAAAACTCTATTCCATAGTGGGAGTGGTGCTCCTCATGATGTGGAAAGAAATCCCTTTCCCATCCCCTGATAAGAAAGAATGCCAAGATGATAATGCCAATATTGATATTGTGCATCAAGTTGTGTAGTGTTGTTGTCAAATCTTGTTGTGTTGTTGTGGAGTAGAAATGCTTTGCATTTATAGATTGAAGGTTGGAAGATTGAGGAATTTGGATGAATGTGGGATCATTCATGAGCCAATGACAAGATGCCACTTGTCAAGATGTGAGAGGATGAGGGTTGTGCACATTTTGGTCAATGTGCCAATTTGAAATTTGAAAATAACATTAAATGCATATGGTTGAGAGCTTTATGGGGGAATTTTTTTTGGACAAAAAAGTCAAATAAATGGAGTTAATAAGGGCATATTCCTTGGAAATATGCTTTGTGAGGAAAATAAAGTTTTAATAAATCAAAATAAATGATTTATTTTGCAAGTGGGAAAAGCTAGAGGATGGGACATGGGTTAGACTTAGTTTTAATCATGGATTTGATTAATTAAGCTTATGATTAGGTGATGTGACACTTGATTTATATTTTTGGATTTTTTAAATCAAATTGGAGGAAAATGACCATTTAGAAATTTAATTAAACATTTGGGTTTATTTAATTAAATGGAGGAACCTTACGAGATTAATTAAATAATTTGATTTATTTAATTGATGGGTGAATATGAAAATACAAGGAATGCATGATGTCTATTTTGCATGTCTACATTTTTCCCCTCTTTGAAGCAATGTACTTGTTGTATTGGTTCAAAGAATGATGCCGCCAACATCGAAATTTAATTTTAATTTTTATTTTTTTGGATGCCCCAGTGGAAATAAGTATGTTACTACATTGCCCCCACGAGAGATCGAGAAAAAAGATTCAATTTGAGATCGATCTCATGAAAAAGAGGTTCAAAATGGATGTATAGAAGGTTGTACTAACAAATCTATATGATAATGATGATGTAAATAATTTTTTTTAAGATGATTAGAATAACAAATCTATATTATTTTAAACAACTTAAATGATGATGCAAATGAGATGTGACATGGATGAGATGGATGATGTTGTTCTATAATGATATGAAGCAATTATGCAAGATGGATGCATTGTTAGCATGAAAGAGGATAGAAGAATAAGGGTGATCAACACTTGAATCCAAGAAAATGTAGAAGTCCAAAAAAGTCCATTAGTCATTGAGAATTTATTTGATATGATTATGAATGATGATGATGTATTTCTTATCCAAGGATGGGAGAGATAAAGAGCATAACTTTCCTTATGTTTGATAACACACATAGGTATGATGCATCAAGGTATAAAGAACTAGGATGGCGTTGCACCTAGTGTGATGGAATTTGACTTGACAATCAGATAGGAGTGATCTTGTTCACATTTGACATACAAAAACCTTGCTAGGATGGACCTAACAAAGCAAGTATTCACCAAGTTATATTACAAGAACACCCAGCAAGAAAAATAAACAAAAATATAATGATCATTACCCCATTCCTTTCTCTCTAAACTTGTTTTGTTTAGGCATCATCGAGAGGTCCTTGGAATGAGCACAAAATAAGATAAGCCAAAAAGACCAGATAAAGTAAAAAAACAAGCTAATGTTCTTCGTACCGCTAGCCAAAGACTAAACTACGGTGATACCTGATGCTGATGTCCATCGCAAGAAGGTCATATTCCTAGGACATGTTATGATCAGGGTTTTGATGAGATTGATTGGATGATAAGCTATTGATACTCCAAGTTGACCAACTTGCTAACTTACAGATCTAGACTTGAGACTTTTGATGATTAGGTTTGCACTTTTGGACCTACTAGACTTGCTTCTGATTGTCTTACCAAAGGATGAAGGCGATGATTGATTTATTATGAATGGTGATTATTGTGGACAAAAGTGAGATGAGACGGGTGCACCATTTTGGGTTTTTTCAAATGTTTTGAGGTTGTTTTTGGAATTTTGAGATGTTTTACAAATGATTTTGGTATTTTCAAGATTTTTGACGAAGAGACTAAATTAAAGACCTATCTTGGGGGTCTCGGGAGCTGATCCATAGATTATCCTTGCCTACATTATACACGAAAAGACCAAGTATTTTGACTGATGATACACTTGACTCAATGATGAGATAGATGGGAAAACAGATTTCCATTGCGACAGATGCCTAAAGGACTAACCTAGGGTGTGAAATAGATGGACAAACGGATTGCCATTGCAATGGAAGCCTAAAGGACTAACCTAAGATGTCTCAGGGGATGATCAAAGATCAACCTTTCCTACGTTCAAACTCAGAGACGACGTAGTTTAGCTGGCAACTCTATTTTTTGATTTTTTGGATTTTGACATGTTTTTGGATTTTTATATGATTTGGATGTTTTTTGATGTTTTTGATTGATTTTTTGAATGTTTTTGGATTTTGGATTTTTTTAATGTTTTTGATTGATTTTTTGAATGTTTTTGGATTTTTGATATGATTTGGATATTGATATGATATCAATGCCCTGTTTTGGGATTTTGTTGAAAATGAGGCTAAGGTTGATTGATCAGATCAATGGATTGATGATGATAACATTGTCGAGGATGCACAACAATGAAAGGATAGTGTTAAGAAACACAAGGATTTCAAGATTGATGATGATAACATTGTTGAGGATACACAACAATGCAAGGATAATGTTAAGAAATACAAGGATTGGGAAGGATATCCTGAGATGATGATGGATTGATTGGATTTGATTGATCAGGATTGATGAAGCTTGATTTGGAACAAATTTTTTTTTGATGATTTGATGTGACGCTGAAGTACACATTAGATGCAACTGATATGGATTGTTGGATTGATGTTCGATGAAAGATAAAGCTTGATAAGGAACATATTCCTATCAAAATATGCCATGGGCTATTGATTTGGATCTTTGGATCACAAATTCTTTAACCAATTTGATTTCACGTTTGCCAAATGTTTCTACTAGCACATAAGTTAGAGGATATAGATCAAGATTTATTCCTGAAGCAAGATGTAAATATTTGCCCCCAGTGTCTAGTAATGTAGGGAATGTCATGGGTGGACGCTTGAATAGGTGTGTGGATGGATATGGTAAGCATGCAAAGGATTCCAAGGATTATCTTGTGACAAGATAAGGTGTTTGAATAGAGGATTCTCATTTGGATAATGCTTCAAGGCTCAGATAACGTTAGGTAAGATAGTATCAATGAAAATGACCCATGTCAAGATTTTTACCATAAGACAGTGTAAAGTGTGCACTAAACCTTCATCAAGATCAAGATAGGGTAGAGAAATGGTAATGGGTTGGATAAACAGTTCATGGATGAACGGATGATATGGTTGGAATGCTAGCTTTATTATGGATTTGATAAGATGCTTTCTCCTGAACTGGCGCACGTAGATGCCCAATTCTACACATGATGCATGTTTGCTAGGTTATCATCATGGTACTTGCCCAAAGTTTCATCCATGCGGTTTTCACTAGAGGATGATTTTTTTCTTTACTATTTGCAATCCTTTTTTTGAATTTTTTTTTTTTTTTTTTGATTTTTTGATTTTTTTTAAAATTTTCTAAGAGATTTTAAGCGTATGCTGAACCACTTGGTGGTGCTGAAATTGGTGCTTCTATCATAATGTGACATTTATATCCTTCTTGAATAAGCTGCTTTGCCAAGATACGTGCACTTGAATGCAACTTTTCAAATTTTTGATCTGCTTCACTGATTCTAGAGTTAACTTTGTCTTTGTGCACACATCATGATAGAGTGCATTCTAAATCCTTATGATGAAGGGTTGCTTCCAATACATGGTCAATGTGCAAATTGGATATTATGCATGGAGGCATGGATGGAGTGTGTTTAGGAATAAAATATGGATTGGTTAATAGTTTGGAACCTTTGACTCTCCAAACTTGGGAAGATGAGAAATTATGGATGGATACAAAAGTGTGCATGGAATTAGGACCAAATGATTGATATACCTTGTATGTCACTTGAGAAGCCTATTGTTTTCCTTTGTGGACATCTTTGATGGATACTTTTCCCTTTTTTATTTTTCCCCATAGTTTCTTTGATTAATCGAGTTTGATAGGGATAATCATTCTTTGTATTCTTTGGTATCCATTTGTATTTGATTTGTCCTTCGTGCTTCACTACTTATTTTTATTTGATAGCACTCTATGTGCTTTTATTCAACATTTTTTTTTGACGTTGGTCCAAATTTTTGGATGGGGTGATGGGTGGATGAATATTCATGACGTGGCTAGTTGTAGTACTAGCATTGATTTCATCATAAGGATCCTTTGTGCTCCCTATGTTGACATTTTCTAGAGACGAAGTTTCCCCCAAGTTTATAGAGGTATCACTAATATGTTTATATCCCTTGATGATTGAATAAACAAGACCTTGATACTTAGGATTTCCAATAATTTGCACTGGTTCTAGGATACCTTGTTCATGCAAACCTAATCCTCTGCCTTGATAATTCATTTGCTCAGAAATTTTACCTACAATAGGATATGATTTACCTTGGAAACAAGGTGCTAATCATTCTCTACTTTGTGGTGGATCTTCCAAAGTGATAGCTTCTTTATTGATGAGATAGCTTTCTCTAAGAAAGGTAAGTGATCTAATTTTATAAGTTATTGGATCTTCAATATGTGGGATGACTTCTTGATTGATATATTTATCTTGTGAAATATCATAGGGTAAGTGCAGGAAGTTGGGTCCATGAAGAGGGGAAGTTTCGGCCAAAAAAAAATCTCGCGGAAAACGTGTACGCATCGGATACCCGTTTTAAAATGCGTACATGTTTTTCTTTACAAAATGTGTATGCATTTTAAAACAGGTACCCATTTCTAAAAAGCATTTTTTTAAAAAATAATCAAACAAATAAAGAACGCATATGCGTTTTGTAATGCATACGCATTTCTAAAAATGAATACTCGTTATTAAAAATTTGAATCTCCAACCCACTTGCAGCCTTGGTTTTAGCCTCGGGAAAGGCTTGGCAATCCGAGCCTTAGCCTTTGACCTACAACTAAAAACTATGGCAGATTGAAGAAGAATGTTGAACTTTGACAATATGGTTGATGAAATTTTTTTAAAATCAATCTATAAAATTAAAACCCATTACAGAACACGATGTCTAGTTTCCAAATATATAATTTTTATTAATATTGGATTATATTTGTTATTTTTAAATTAATTTGAAAGAAAAATAGTCCTTAAATATGGAATATCAGACTTTTTTTTGGTGAAGTTTCTTGTAAAAAAATTTATATGAGATCAATATTTAGACAATTATCTACTGAATGAAAAAACAAAGTTTCAAAAAATGTTCAGTTTAGGTCAAATTATGTTGTTTGTACACATTGATTTTTAAAAACAACAATTAAGGCCAATAAAAATTTAATAAAAAAAAAAATATTCAACAAAAAATTACAAAAAAAAATCCTCATCAATCTTCATGTTGTTAGCTCTCTTTCCTCAAAATGAATTAGCAAAATACTTTTATTTGGGTTAAAAAGTGGTGTCCGTACACATGCATGGTATGGTAAAAAAACAGGGACTTTTAAAAAGTGGTTTTTATAGATCCCTATCAAAATTTAATTTCTATAATCTCGGTATTTAAATAATTTACATATTTAGAAACTAGATTCTAAATTCTAAATTGCATAATACTGATTTTAAAAAAAATTCATTGTGTAAGTGCCTCAAATTTTCAGTCCAAGTGTGACAAATTGTGAAAAACAACAAAAACACTTCCACTTTTTGAGCTTTTTGTGGACCCAACTTCTTGCATTAGCCCCATATTTTAATGCTTCTTCAAGAAGTGTTGATGATTCATTGTCCCCATAAAACTCTTCCTCATGATTCATTTCACAGGATGTTTTTGATTCATGACTTTTGTAGAAGCCTTCATGTTCTTTTTCTAATATGTCTCCACATGATGTCTCTGATTCACAACTTTTGTAGAAGCCTTCTTCATGATCTACTTTTGGTATGTCTCTAGATTTTTGTATACCTTGATTATGTGTACAAATTTTAAGAGTAGGAGACTCTTGTTCCTTGGTAATGATTTCAAGAGTATGAGGCTATTGTTTTGAATGAAGATCATCTATGTGTCCATCCAAATAAAGAATATCGAGGGTAGACAGGGGGGTATGTGCCATATGGATATGATCATCATTAGCGACATCTTGTATAGATAGGAGACTTCTCATTAGATCATTTTCATATATTGGAGATACGAATTCTTGATCTTGATTAAATTTGGAACTGCTTTTGACATGCTTTGGATCAAGTTCTTGGCATGGGTCAATTTCAAAGGATGGATTTCTTACAAAAGGTTCTTCAATATCTTAATTAGGAATGGGAAGTGGCTCAATATCCTCTTTATTTTTTAGTGGATTTGGATCAAGTGTGGAGTCGAAGGTTCTATTACTATTCACAACCGTGAGGTCGAAGGAGGTCAATATGTCTTGGGAAGGACCATTTCTAGACCTTGCTGATAGATGTTGATCATGCATTGGAATAAATTCTTGAGATATGTTCTCAAACTCATTAGGTGATGTAGAGGCATTTTCAACATGATCATTGGTGAATGGATCTTGTATTATGTCAATAGGATAAACTAATGTCAACACATCTTGAAATAGATCACTAAAAAGTGGCTTTTGATGAATGTTGATTTGATCACTAGATGGGGTAGACCTATCTTCACAGTACTCATTGATGGATTGATTTTGATCATTGTCTTCAACAGTTATGCTGGAGAGATTGTCAATGTTTTCAATTATAGAGTCAAATGATGTTAACGTTTCTTGGATTGAATCATTGTTGGGAATCATTGGTGTATTTTGATCATGATTCAAAAGTGGCTCTTGGTGTGTGTTGATTTGATCATTGGTTGAGGTGGAAACATCTTTGATGTGCTCACTAATGGATAGATCGTGATCATTTTTTTCAATAATTGTGGTGGGGAGGTTTTTAATGCTATCGCTAGTGGTTGAACTATGATTATTGTCCCCAATAGCTATTAGCTTTTGATCAATCAGATCTTGGATGAGGATTTTGAGTCAAATACAATTTGATGTTGTGTGTCCCTTTGTTTTGTGAAATCACAAAGATTCTTCTCGTTATAGCCTAGTGGTTTCACCATGGGCTCTTGATAATTCATATAAACGAGGATTTTAATGAGATTTTCTTGTATCAACCATTCCTTGACCGATTCGATTGGTTCCTCAAGTGGTGTGTATTTTTGTTTGTTACCTTGTGAGATTTGTACTTGAAATTGACCTTGTGGTGATTGATTTTGGAGATGTGGTGATTGAGTTTGTTGTTGATGTCGTTGATCTTGATATCCAATTTATTGACATTGGAGATATTATTCTTGATGTGGCTGGGGAGACAACTCAATGTTTTGATGACATGGTTCAACCAATGGAAAAGTGTATTGATTTTGGGGTGGAGATGTCTCTTGGTGCAATGGATCAACTACTTTCGCAAGTGAAGCAATTTGATCCCACAAAATTTGATCTTGATTTTGATCTTGAAACCTTTGATATAGATGATTTGGTTGTTTAGCAAGCAGATTCAAAAGGCATCCTTGTGGTGTTTTCCTAGGATCATGGACAAGCTGATTCTGGATAATGCTCTGATCTAGTGTGATGTTTTTGATTTGGCATTATAGGTTGACTTTGAACATTGTTGTCATTGAGAATCATATTGCTTGGGTTTAGGTAACTTTGATTTTGCATGGTGTTACCTTGACCTGGATCAATACCTAGAGTCATCAATATATTGTCTAGATTTTGAACAACATTGGTTTCATTTGCAAGCATATCTATCCCAAAGTTTACCAAGTGCGGATTTGATATGTTCATGTTTAGCAAACTTGTATTTGGCATATATGGATTTGGTGGGATAATGTTGTTTGGAATAAGACTTGTGCATTGACTGTTTGGTTGATAGATTTGTAGGTTTGGATTTGGATTTAAATCTACCATCAAGAAAGGTGTTCCAAACTTTATATTGGGCATACTCGTATTCGTTGTAATATTGAGGTTTGGAGGAGATAGTGATGCCATGCATAAATGTGAGTTTTGATAATCAATTGGCATTGCGAGACTTGGATTACTCATGATGTATGAATTGAATTTAAACTCCATATTTTTCTTGTGTTTTGACCTTGTTGTAAAAGTGAACCTCTACGGTGTTTAAGACCAATGATGAGATGAAAGATGCAAGGGGTGAATGATATGGGTGTTTAAACTTTCAGGAACTTTGGATCAATTCTAGACTTTAGGACTTGATTTGATTTTGATTGAGGATAGTATGACTAGGTGTGTTAAGTCAAACAAAGTGATAATGCACTTGTTAACTCTAGGAAGTTGTGTTATCCTAGGGTAAACTTGTACACAAGAGGGTAGTTTGACTAATTGTATTAATTCAAACAAGGTGATTATGGATCGGATAATTTGACTAGGTGTGTTAAGTCAAACAAAGTGGTAATGAACTTGTAAACCCTAGGAATTTGTGTTATCCTAGAGTAAAATCATACAAAAAAGGATAATTTGGCTAGGTGTGTTAAGCCAAACAAGGTGATGTTGATTTTTCCTAAAAGTCTACCATAAGTGATGTTTTAAAAGTTCTCAAGAGTTTGTTAATGAGATGATGTTTGATTGATGTTCAAGATGGGTGAAATGTTTGACTTGATCCTAGATGAACTTAAAAGGACATATTTACTAGACCAAGCTATTGAAGAACATGCTTTTCCCTAAGAGTATTTCAAACCAAAAATTGATGTTTGCATGAAAACCATATGACCCAAAAGAGACCAAGCACAGGTGTGGTTCAATTGTCTATTATCTTTCTTAGGTTTGGTTCTTTTTACCACAAACACTTTCTTGATTATGTTTCAAATTGAATGTCTAATGTCCTACTTTATTTTCATCCCACAAGGTCCATTATGTGGAAATTAAGGAAATTAGGGAAAAAGTTTCCTAGTGTTGACTTTGGGAGAAACAAATTGAGATGTATGAATGTTTAGAAGCCTTCTAGAGATAAGAACACCTAGGGAAAAGCAGTAACATGTGGAAACCTCCAAGCTATTTTTTCTTCCAAAGGGTTTGAAATTCTGATGATTCGTTGAATTTTTGTTTTCCACTATTTTGGATCCAAGAAAAGTGTTTTCGATGCGAATAACATGCACAATCCTAGGATGAAAAGATAGTATTTGTTGGGATCCCACTTGGATAAATCTAGTTGCGCATATTCAGTGCAGATGATTAGATGCTTGACCAAAATGGCTCCCCCTTACAATGCACTCACTTCTTGGGTCAATCAAGAATCAATACCCATGAATATACCATGGCATAATTTTTATCTCTACAACAAAACCACATGTATACATTGGGCGGCTTCAAAGCACATGACCTTTTGCACCAACAAATAGATATGATTTTGGCCTTTTCTAAACAAGGGGTTTTAATTCGAACTTTCCATTCGTGGAGATTGACGCATGTGGCAAGAGACCATTGTTGCTCTTCTCGTCAGGACCAACCATGTGATATTGGCCTTTGTTCCAGTACCCACTTTTATATCCCAGCTGGAAATACACTTGGCTTTAGGGTGTTACCAGTTGGGTCATTCCCCTGGGTGAGTACTTTCTCCCACAAGGCAAGCCCTCGAAGATTAAAAAAAGTGATCAAACATATTCATAGTTTGATCAACCTTCATTTAGAAACAAAGGGAGAACACACACAATAGGTTTACTCACACTCGCAAGATGTTTTGTTCAATTTTAGGTACCCAAATTGAAATGTGGAGGCAATGTTTTTGACAACTTAATATCACAAAAAGACTTTTGATTCTCAAGATCATTGTGAGGCACGAGAGAATTGCACACGTATTTTTCATGATATTAATTTGTCAGAAAGATTACAAAACACTGAATGCACATATTCATTTGAATTTCCAAAGGAAAATTGAGTTATTTTTAAGGCCCCGAAATCAAAATTTGAGAATTTGTTTGTCCAATTTTTAGAACCCAAATTAAAATTTAGTAAGTTTCTAACGTTCAGTTTTAGCCCAACTTGAAAAAGATCAAATCAAGGATTAAATTTAAACCCAAAAAGAAAGGTGAGTTGGTTAAAAACAGAAAACAAGAGTAGAAAATGGAAGCTTTAGATCTTCAAGTTTTTCAACTCTGATTAGTTTTCATTTGTTCAATTCTGATGCTTGCCTCTAACGTCAACCTACAAAAGTTCAAAGTTATTAGGAATAAGATAACCCACCAAATTTCTTATTAAACATAAGTTGAAAGTTAACAATAAAAAAGAAAAGGACCATTATCCAGAAAAATAAAGAGATAACCCACTATCTCTGCTCTTTGAATGTCATGCGCGTGAAACCAACAATAATTTGGACTTTAATAAAATGATCATATGTTAAGTGGATTTGTTACCCTTCTGATACGATTATTGCATCTTAAAAAAATATAAGGACATATGGATCCTTTTAGTTTTAATCAAGATAAATATTTGTATAGGTAGAAGACTTGTGATCATGGCATAAATAGAGTTCGATATCAGCCTTCTTTAAATACCATCTTAAATGATCTATCTTTCCTCATTAATGAGGTTGAGAGGCTCAATCAGCTGAAACTCAAGTAAACACAACTTTCCCTCAATTTGTAAGAATGGACATACATAAAGCAGACAATAAGTAGAATAAGAGATTTTTCGGGGGCCCACTTATTATGAGAGGCCAGATGGCCCAAAAGATAGCAACAAAAAACTAGATCTATTCTTTATGCTCCTTTTCACTTGATATCCTATGCAAAAAAAATGAGGCAGATTTTTATTTGCATTTAATGGTTGACTATTTGGACTTGATGAGTATTAAATCATATTTTGACTATTATCCTCAATCTTTATTTAATTCATTGCAGGTGACGGCATTTCTTATTGCTGATCTAATTGAATCAAATATAGAAGACAAAGAAGTGATGTGCGAACACAGATAAGACAATTTTTGCAACTGCCAAGAGTTTAAGAAGTCAAGAGTTCATCGTGTGGGAGAAATTTGAGAGTTTAGAAGAAAAATGGACCTAGATGAGGCTCCAAATGGCTTTCTCCAATGTAAATGTAGACCAAAAAGAGATTCATGGAAAGGACAATAATACTGCTTCTAATAATTCCGCTGTAGAGGTCATGACCATAGGCGTCTACCCCAAAATTGACAGATAATATTCATTGGAGGCAGCCATTTATTATATCAAAATTTCAAGTAAATCTCATAGATGTTAACTATTTATGAATACAGAAAGAAGTCGCACAGGGGACAATACTTTCCTTGAAGTTGAAAGGATCGAGGACCATGCACATGTGAGTGGAACCACCACATCTTTAAATAATAAATCAAATTAAAAACAAAAGATGCACCTTCAGAAGATAAGATCTGACATGGAAAGATCAGCGAATAAACTTTCAAGCTAATGTCGCTCGCAGGTGAAAAAGACAGGCACATAAACTTGTTGAAAAGGCTTCAGAAACTTTCGAGCTAATGCATCTGGCGGGTGTAGAGCCAATTCGATAGCCTCTAAGGTAGGTGTAGAGGGCGTGGCTTAAACATTTCCATAAATCACCTATCTTATAGGCCGAGGCAGGCTAAATGATACCCTACCTTAGGTGGAGATCCAACGAAAAAATCTACACACCATATTTGGACCACTGGACTTCTCACGCTTTAGAACTTTCGCACTTTCTATCTGTCGCAGCCGCTGGTCATTGAGTGACGGAATAGAATATGCAGTGGAAATGAAAGTTTCCTGTCCTTTATCACTAATCAATAGCATATTTAAATGGTCCCTCAAGTGAATAGTCACTCAAGCAAATTCAATGACAATATGAATAAAGTTAGCTAGATAATACGAATAGCTAGATGTAAATACTCTTGTTTAAAACTACAAATCTTCCTTCACCCACACATATTTTCCTTTTTTTTAGGTTGAGCATTTTTAAAAACGAAAACACATAAGATCATTAAAAGATTCAAAAACAGGCAATATGCAAACTACTTAAAGGAGCATGCCTTAATGAAATGTGGCCGAAGGAAAGACAATAGGGATATTCATGGAATAGATCTATAGAAGGCTTTTAAAACTCCCAAATGTATGGATTGAAACGATGCTAGATGCTAAATTTGTGAATAAAGTCAAGATCATACTTGATAGGGATCACTGTCGATGTCAGACAAGTTATGAGCTTTTTCTTAAAGGTGCCAACCCTATCATACAGCTACTCCAAACAGTGAGCTACAAAATTTTATACTTATTGAATTTTCATTTCTCTGAATTTGGTGAGCTGCTGACAGAAGTTTTCATTTGGAAAACTGCCAATTACTACAATCATAAATGAGTGACTTCAATGAAGGTGCCAATCGATAGGACACTAATGGACCAGAGTTCTCACACCACCAGATTTTTGTCAGTTGCAAAATTCGAGATCATTTAAGATGGAAAGAGAGCCTGCTCAAAGCCAACATTCCTCCAAACTACATCCTGAAATGCATTCTATACCAAAAAAAAAATGGATAATAGATATACACTGCTGCAAGTCATAAATATTGAAAATAATGAAGGCAAATGAAACATGAGGATGAGGTCAGCCGAGGCTCAAGCTTGTGAAATGTTTATCCTAGAGAAAAAAACAATACACGATCCGGAAGAAACCTTCTATGAGAACTTTTCCCATATGTGGTACTAGCAATCTTATTTAGGTTGTTTCTTTTTTTTCGTTCCTAGAAAAAAAAACATGTTATATTACTCTGCATTGAATTTATGCGTTTGAGTATTTCCAAGTTCACTTCTCTCTTTCATTTTAAAAGGTATGATATTCTATTCTGAGAAGCATGATTGTCAATATGATGACATTTAAAAATCATCACTTATGTCTATCCAGATACGATAATGCACCAATGACTAAATGGATCTCAAAGGCTTTCAATCTAATACAAGAAGGCAGGCGTAAATAAAACAACCAACACCATTAGCAGGCACCAGTTTGAAAAGGTATAAACTTTTAAGAAAATGCATTTGGCAGGTCTAAAGCCGCGCCATAAAGGTTATTTGGAAAGCTTTAAGTGCAAATGGTCGGACGCGCCTAAAAATTCATTTGAAAAGTTTTCAAAGTAAACGCAAATAGCAGGACTAAAGTTGAATTCTCAACCTTTGCCAGCATCGGCCTACACAAAAAGAAAAATGAAGCTCCTTTGAAGATGAACAACCGCTTTTTGATAGGATGCCTCAATCAGATGTTATGTTATGGAATGCAATGGCGTTGTTAGATCGAAGCCATTCAAAAATTTCAATGAAGTCACAGGTAAATTCTTTGAAAGATTGGGACTAGTGTGTGGGCTCTTTTCAATGGATTGAACATAAAAAGCCTCGAAGATACCCTAGGAGGTACCATTAAAAAAGAAGCTTGAAGACAAGATAAAGAGCTGTTTTTTTTTCTAAATCAAATCTTACCCCTTAAAAGTACATAGAGTAGCATGTTATCATTGACAGACCACAGAAAAAAGAAAAGAACCGTAAACTGGTTTTAAGACAAACAAAATATATATCTTGAGATCATAACTATTTGATAAAAAATTGCAGGTGAAAATAATACTGTTGAAATACAACTGCAATAAATATGAAAAAAAACAAGCAAATGAAATTCAAGATATTAGTGTCGGCCCTCCTTCTAGTGCCATAATGTAGATGCTAAATCAGAAAAATTTAGACTTTGACAAACATTTTCATGCTCAAGCTAAATCTGCAAAAAACTAAGCATCCCTATGAAATATTCACTCATTCTACCTATGCAAACAAGAAAATAGAACCAAACAACTAATTGAAAGAATAAACAACAAGAGAAAACTCTATTCCATAACGGGAGTGGTGCTCCTCATGATGTGGAAAGAAAACCCTTTCCCACCCCCTGATAAGCAAGAATGCCAAGATGATAATACCAATACCGAGATTGTGCATCAAGTTGTGTAGTGTTGTTGTGAAGTAGAAATGCTTTGCATTTATAGATTCAAGGTTAGAAGATTGAGGTATTTGGATGAATGTGGGATCATTCATGAGCCAATGACAAGATGCCACTTGTCAAGAGGATGAGGGTTGTGCACATTTTGGTCAATGTGCCAATTTGAAATTTGAAAATAACATTAAATGCATATAGTTGAGAGCTTTGGGAGGGAAATTTGTTTGGACAAAAAAGTCAAATAAATGGAGTTAGTGAGGGCATATTCCCTGAGAATATGCTTTGTGAGGAAAATAGAGTTTTAATAAATCAAAATAAATGATTTATTATGCAAGTGGGAAAAGCTAGAGGATGGGACATGGGTTAGTCTAAGTTTTAATCATGGATTTAATTAATTAAGTTCATGATTAGGTGATGTAAAACTTTATTTAGATTTTTGGATTTGTTTAAATCAAATGAGAGGAAAATGATCATTTAGAGATTTAATTAAACATTTGGGTTTATTTAATTAAATGGAGGAACCTTACGAGATTAATTGAATAATTTGATTTATTTAATTGATGGATGAATATGAAAATATGAGGAATGCATGATGTCTATTTTGCATGTCTACACATTCCACCTTCTAGCAAAGATATAGGTGATGATTTATAATTTTGATAGATGTATTTGATGTGTGATTTAATGCATATATATTTATATGATGATGTGCTACTGATGAAACTCTTGTGTGATTTTGTAGGGCCTACAGAGGGTTGGTGAGAGTTCCTATATTAGGTAGCCATAGAGATAGTGCTAGAAAACTTCGATGAAGAGGATATGGATATTGACTATGTGCCCCCACCTATCATGGAATGAGAGCCAAGGACCTTGAGACCCTTCGTGAGATTATGGGCAGCCTATGAAGGCGTAAGGAGGTAGGTTTGTCGAGTGAGAGCTATACCATAGGCGCAACCATCACGACCTCCAGCAGAGGTGGAGAGACTGGAGAGGGTGTTGAAAAATGTATGGGCAGAGAGGGACTAGATAGTAGGTGAGCACTGGTGGGCACTCACATGGATGGGAGGACTAGAGTATGCACTTAGAGTCAGCGGATCACAGTCGCGATCACGCACCACTATCTCCCAATGCCCTACTACCGATACAACACGAGTACCAGATCCAATGGGATCTTTTAATCATAGTCCTTATTGACATTATGTATTATGATGAGATGTATAAAGACTTTTGATATATGTATATATATATATGCATTTGTATTTCATATGGTGCAATTTTAATTATGTGGGTGTTCAATTATAATGTGATTAATTAAATAGTCTTTAGTAAAGTATTTAATTAATGGAAACATGATTTAACAACACGTATGTGATGGAATTAAAATATATTTAGAATGTATGTTAGATTATATTTAAAGGTTAAATATGTTATGCACTTATGATTTCAAAAGAACATATAACACAAAAGGGGAAGAGGTTGAATAGTATGAAATCTAAAGTAATTATAAAAAGTGAATTAAATAATCACTTTAGTGTTCGAGACACAAGCATGATGGTATGTCAAGAAAAAAGAAATGAGATAACCCATAGGATAGAATCCAATAGCGTTAACAACACTGCTTTAGAAACCATACCATTCAAGAGGGGACTAGACATAATACCAATGTAAATGTGTGACATTAATGGGATCTCAAAGGGGAGTGCCATTGCACTTGGTTAGGGTATAAGCACAAGATCTGTAATTGGAATCGACCACATAGGGGCCAATCCAATTAGGACTGAACTTACCTCTATCAACGGAATCGGCAGTGGTGTTGCATTGATTTCATATAAAACTAGATCACCTTCAGTAAACGTTTGAGGAATGACACCAACATCGTGTTTGCATTACAACTGCTTGGTGTAAGCTTGAAGATGCTCAAGAGAATTGATGCATTGTTCATCAAGTATTTCAAGTTGGTGTAGACATTGTTTCACATAAGTGTCATTATCAATGAGGCTATGGAGAGCAATCCTCAACGTGGGGATTTCTAACTCTAAAGGGAGGATAGCCTTAGTACCATAAACAAGGTTAAAAGGGGTATGTCCCATAGAAGAATGAACACTCATGTGATATTACCATAATGCATATTGCAATTGTGTATGCCAATATTTTTGGTTTTGATTAATGGTCTTCTTAAGGATTTGCTCCAGGATTTTATTAGTACTTTTGGCTTGACCATTAGACTGAGGATAGTAAGGTGTGGAAAATCGATGTTGGTTATGGAAGGTCTCAAGGAACTTCTTCACCTCATTGTTATTAAAGGGAGTACCATTATCCAAGACAAATGCGGAAGGGAGACCAAAGTGAGCGATGATGTGTTCCAATAAGAAACAACATATCACCTTAGTGGTTGTAGACCGGAGGGGAATTACTTTGACCCATTTGGTGAAATAAACGATAGTAGTGATAATGAACATATGTCCAACAAAATAAGGTGGGGATTGTAACACCAAAAATATGCAAACTTAAACTATTATCACACATTAACATGATGTAAGTTTGAAACAAGAAAAAAAAGTAATATTCTTATGAAATAATCCAACATGATTCACATTGCAAACAGAATAACAGGATAAACTAATTGAGAGCATGAAAAAAATGGTGCATACCTATTCCATATTGGACTGGTGCACCTTTGTTATGTGAAAGAGCCCTTTCCCAATCCTTGACAAGCTTAATGATAAAAATGTCTTGAAGATGCTATGCTATGAAGTGGATAAAATTAGCTCTCAATGTGAAGAGATTAACTTTTCTCAAATTGTTTATGCTTGAAATGAAGGATAGCCTATCCATTTATAGAAGATTTTGATGAGAGAAGAAGAGAATGGGATGAATGTGGGATAAAAACCCAACCAATAGGAAGAAGCCACTTTTCACCATGTGAATGGGTCAAGGATGTGCAAGTTTTGATGATTGTGCCAATAAATGACATTAGGTGGCCTTTTCAAATTTGAAATTTGGCTTGTTGGAGGGAGAAGAAAGGGGTATTAAATGCCAAGTGGGGGACATGTAAGAGGGGAGTTAATGCTATGTTGGAAGGGACAAGTCATTTGAGAGGGAGATTCAAATTGGAGGAATATTCCCTAAAGATGCCATGTTGAGGGAAATTAGAAGATTTAATAAATCAATTAAATGATTTATTTGTGCAAGTGGGAAAAGCTAGAGGATGTGACATGAGTTTAGATTAAATTAATCAAGATTGGATTAATTTAATGAGGGATTAGATGATTTGACCTATTTGATTTAGATTTATTGATTAAAATAAATCAAAAGGGGATGGAAAATGATTTAGACATAGTTAAATAAATATTTTAATTTATTTAGCTAAAGGGGATGATGTTAGTATTAAAGATGAATTTATTTAATTTAAATGGAGGAATTTAGAGATTAATCAAATAAACTTGATTTATTTGATGAACGGATGAATATGACCTAATTAAATGCATGATGCCAATTTTGCATGTCTACATTTTGCCCCTCTTTGAAGCAATGTACTTGTTGCATTGGTTCAAATAATGATGCCACCGAGAACGAAATTTTAAAAAAATCTGATTTTTTTGGATGCCCTAGTAGAAAGAAGTACGTTAGTACATTTCACCTAGATTGAGCGAAAAGTTCAATTTGAGGTGAATCTCATTACAAAGAGGTTCAAAATGGATGTATGGAAGGTTAGACTAACAAATCTATATGATAATGATGATGAGATTTTCTTAATATGCTTAGAATAACAAATCTATATTATTTTAAACAACTTAAATGATTATGCAAATGAGATGCTTTTTTAGGATGCTTAGAATAACAAATCTATATTATCCTAAAAAACTTAAATGATTATGCAATGTATGTGAGATAGATGAGATGCATGATGTTGTCCTATGATGATATGACATGATTATGTAGGATGAGAGTGTGGATGCAGGATGGATGCATTGATGCAATGATACTTATGTTAGTGTGAAAGAGGATATGAGAATGAGAGCGATCAACCCTTCAATCCAAGAAGATGCAAAAATCCAATAAGCCCATTAGTTGTCGAGACTTTATTAGATACGATGATGAATGATGATGATGTATTGATTATCTAAGGATGGGAGAGATAAAGAGCACACCCTTCTTTATGTTTGATAACACACATAAGTGTGATGCATCAAGGTATACAGAACTTGGATGGTGTTGCACCTAGTGTGATGGAATTTGACTTGACAATCAGATAAGAGTATTCCTATTCACACTTGACATACAAAACTTGATTCAAAATATAGTTCAAATACTCTAAACATATCGGACCAAAAAATAGAAAAGCAAGCCTTCCTATGTGGTCAACAAGACATCTAGATTATCATCCCTACAAACCAATCAAAGCACACATGATGAATTTATTTTACAAGAACAGATAAAAAGATAATGATTGTCACCCCACTCCTTTCTCTCTAAATCTTTATGTTTAAACATCATCAAGAGGTCATTGGAATGAGTGCAATAAGATAAATCCAAAGAAAAGATAAAGTAAACAAATAAGCTAATGTTCTTCATATCGCTAGTCAAGACTAAACTACGGTGATGCCTAATGTTGATGTCCATCGCAGGAAGGTCACATTCCTAGGACATGTTGTGATCAAGTGATAATAATATTTTGATTGGATGATAAGCTATTGATATTCTAAGTTGATCAACTTGCTCACTTACTGATCTCAACTTGAGACTTTGACAATTAGGTTCGGTCAATTTATAACCTACTAGACCTGCTTCCGAATATTTGGATGTTTTTGATGTTTTTTCAAAATATTTTGAGGTTGTTTTTGGTATTTCTTGAATTTTTTCAATGTTTTTGGTATTTTCGAGATTTAGCCAAGAGAATAACTTAAAGACCTATCCTAGAGGTCTCATGAGCTAATCAATAGATCATCCTTGCCTACTTTATACACGAAGAGACCACGTAGTTCGACTGATGACAAACTTGATTATCGATGAGATAGATGGGAAAATGGATTGCCATTGCAATGGAAGCCTAAAGGACTGACCTAAAATGTCTTGGGGGATGATCAAAGATCAACCTCGGCTACGTTCAAGCTCAAAGACGATGTAGTTCGGTTGACAATTGATTTGACTCAATGATGAGATAGACGGGAAAACGAATTGCCATTTTGCTCCAATGTACGCCTAAAGGATTGACCTAAGGTGTCTCGGGGGATGATAAAAGATCAACCTTGCCTATGTTCAAGCTTACAGATGACATAGTTTAGTTGGATGACTCTATTTTTTATTTTTCAAATTTTTGACATGTTTTGGATTTTTGATTTTTTGAGTTTTTGGATTTTTTGAAGGATTTTTGAATGTTTTTGGATTTTTGATGTTTAAAGAAGATCACAAGAATATACACGAATCTGATCCGATGTAGGTACAGGAACATGCCCCTAGCGTGATGTGATAGACTACTTCGATAAAGGTAGGACAAACTAACCTTAGGAATGTGCCAAGTAGTACTAGGGTGGAACATGATACAAACATAAGATCAAGCTATGGTAAAAATGCAAATGAATGGTCGAATGTAATGGATAAGTTAGTTCACGGAACAAGCCATGAAGATCCTGGTGGATGGAGAGTGCTTTATTTATTCTTGGTGTCTGTTTGCTAGGTTTTCACCAAGGTCCTGTCCAAAGCACCACCGAAGTGGTTTTCACTAGAAGACAGTTTTTTTCTTTACTCTTTTCAATCCTTTTTCTATTTTTTTTTTTAAATTATATTTTTTTGTTGTCACCAAGATGCCTATTTGGAAAATTTTCATCAGGGTGACCATTTTTTTAGGACATTTTCTATTTTTTTTGTATGTTTTGGTTTTATACCTTGAAATATTTTAGGCATAAATTTTTTTGAGATGAGAGTTGTTCATGGGCTCCTGCAAAGGCTCACCTTATGGTGTTGATAACTGATATGCCCCTGATTTATAGCTTTCCATGATGATGAAAGGTCCTAACTAGTTGGGCTCAAATTTACCTTTGTTTTCTAGGTTTGGCACGTTCTTTTGATTCTCTTTCAGTACTAGCTCACCAACTTAAAAGGTTCGCCTTATGATCTTCTTGTTATAAATTCGCTTGAGTCAATTTTGATATACCTGTTGATGGTTTAGGAAATCTATACACCATTCATCCAATAACTCCAACTTGTTCAGTCTTGAGACCCTATATTCTTCATCTATGACGAGGTTTTGCAATGATATTCTCAGGTATGGGAGCTCGATCTCAATAGGTAGGATTGATTATGATCTGTAGACCAGGGAGAATGGGGTGGAACTTGTTGGTGTGTGAATGCTAGTGCGATAGGCCCATAAGGTGGGATGTAGCTGCATATGCCAATCACAACCAACATCATTGACTATTTTCTTAAGGATTTTGAAGATGGTTTTGTTGGTGGCTTCTACTTGGCCATTTCCTTGGGGATAGTGCAGAGTGGAAAAGTGATGTTGGATACTGAATTTTTCAGATAAGTCATGAACATCCTAGTTTTTGAAAGCTGTCCCATTATCTAAGATAATGGCTTGGGGGACACCATATCGAAAAATGAGGTAGTTCAAGATGAACTTGGATATCTACTTTCCTATTATGTAGATCATAGGAATGGCTTCGACCCACTTTGTAAAGTACTTCGTGGCGGTGATGATGAATTTCTGGCCATTGGATAAGGTGGGGGTGATTTTTCTGATGAGATCAATCCCCCACTGTGAAAAGGGCAAAGGTGTAACAATAGGATGAAGCTCTTGAGTTGGTGCATGGATGAGGTATCCACATTGCTGCCATTGTAAACATCTTCTGACGAATTCATGTGTGTCTCGCTCCATTGTGGGCCAGTAGTATTTGGTTCTCACCAAATTCTTAGCTAAGGTCATACCATTCGAGTGTGATCCACAAATTTTTTTGTGCACCTCAGTTAATGAAATTAGGGCTTCCTTAGTGTTTAGATAATGCAAGAGGGTTCCTTCAATGCTCCTATGGTAGAGGGTTTCTCCTAGGATGACAAAGCAGGTTGAATTCTTGATGAAGGCTCATTTAAGGTTTGGGGTTATATCAGTGGGTAAGACTCCTATTCTCAAGTAGGTGAAAATCATGATACCATGGATCACTGGGACCAACGAGTTCACACTTAAATTCAGAATCTGGTACCTCGAATGCTGGTATGAGAAGCTTCTCTACAAGGAATTCCTACTTTGAGACATTATGTGGGATCTCTAGGAGTAATCCGATTGTGGCCATAGCATTCATTGCTCTATTGTTTTCTCTGGGTAGTTGTTCAAATATGATTTCAATGAATTAATCTTTGAGGCTGTCGACTAAATTATTGTATGGAGTCATTTTTTCATCCTTTGTCTGACATTCATCATTTACCTAATTGATTATGAGCTAAGAGTCCCCATATACCTTTAGAGCCATGATCTCCCATTTTACTGAAATCCTTAAGCCTATGATGAGAGCCTCATACTTTGCTATGTTATTTGTCCATGGGAATGACAACTTGTAAGATTTGGGTATGTAGTCTCCTTAGGGAGTTATGAAGAAAATTCCTGCCTGTGATCCATGTTGCATGTGAGATCCATCAAAATACATCTTCCAGGGGTCTGCAACACCTAGGCTGAAAATTGATTCATCAAAGAATTCTGAAATGAGTGCTTTTTTTGCATAAATAGGAGCCTTTGCTAGTTGGTCTGCAATTTCTTGTCCCTTGATGGCCTTACACTTGACATATTCAATACCATTTTCTATCAATATCATTACCCACTTGGTTGTTTATCTCATTAGAGTGGCTTTAGAAAACAGGTACTTGAGAGGATCTATCTTTGCAATCAGCTTGATTTGATGAGCCAACATATAGTGTTTGAATTTATGTGCAACAAAGATAGCTACTAGAAAATATTTTCCAATAGGAGTGTAGTTTAGCTTGTGTCCCACCATAGTCCTACTGATATAGTATATTTCTCTCTCTCTTTCATTTTTATCGCATTGAGCTAATAGAGCACCAAGAGCTACTTTTTTTTTGAGATGTATAAGATCAGTGGATTTCCTGGGATTGGCGACATCAACACCGGTGGCGTGAGTAAATATTATTTGATTTTATTAAATTCCTAGTCGTATTTGTCATCCCACTTGTATGCTACCCCCTTGTGGAGTAGATGAGAGTAAGGGATCTATTTATCTATCAGTTGCGCTATGAATTTGTGGATAGACTGGAGCCTGCCTTGTAGACCTCTTAGTTTCTTTAGTGTCCTAGGTGCTTCCATTTTGAGGATCGCCTTGACTTTGGCAGGATCAACCTCAATTCCTCTCATTGATACTATATATCGCAGGAGGTTACCTGATTGTACACTGAAGACACACTTCTTTGGATTAAGGCAGACCCTATATTTTTCCAACCTATCAAAGATGGAACTCAAAGTTGATAGGTGGTCTTTTCTCTTCCTTGAATTTTCCAATACGTTTTCCACATAATCTTCCACCATCTTATGAATCATGTCATGGAAGATCAGTGTCATAGCTCTCTGGTAAGTAGCTCCTGCATTCTTTAACCCAAACGACATCATGTTCCAACAATAGGTTGCTCATGGGCATGTGAATGTTGTCTTGTGTTGGTCCTCTTTTTCTATCATAATCTGATTGTATCCAGAAAAGCCATCCATTAGAGAAAGCATCTCATGTCCGACCGTCATAACCACTATCATGCCAATGTTGGGTCGTGGAAAGTCATCCTTAGGACATTCCTTGTTTAGGTCTTTGAAATCAATACAAATGAGGATGCTCCCATTTGGCTTTATAATAGGTACAAGATTGGACACCCATTCAGGATAATCAATTGGCCTTATGAATCCTACATCCAAGAGCTTCTGCAATTCCATTTTGACTAACAAGGCTATCTGGGGGTGCATCTTTCTCAACTTTTTTCTTAATAATTTTTCCCCTGGATAGACAACTAAGTGATGAACCATACGTTTTGGATCGAGACCTGACATGTCAGCATAGGTCCATGCAAATTTCACTTTTCTTTCTTTTAAGAATGCAGCCAAAAGTTCTTGTTCTTCTACTAGAAGTGATTAAGCATAGAAGTTGATGTGTGGCGATGCTTCTATTCCCAGATTGACGTGGTTACATTATTCTACTAGGACTGTTGATTTTTCCTGATGAAGTGCAGTAGGGGGGAGATTGAATCCTTCATCCTCTGGTGCCTTAGAGAGGTTTTCACCATTGGATGTGTCCTTTATTTTTACTATTCTATGGTTAGAGAGTGCCACAATGTGGTTTTCACTCAATGACCTTGAGTTTTTTTCTCAATTGTTCACTTTTGTGACTGAAGGACTCAATCATCTCCCTATAATAGGCCTATGTGTTCAGTGTGATTTCGAATCCAGCTTTATGATCTCCACATTGTATTGTATCCCTTAATCACAAGAATTCTTAGATAGCCTCATCATTTTTGAATGTGTCTAGAACCGGTGGTCCTCATTGGTCATAGTCGATGAGTTAGTGGTAAACTAGGTTAATTTTTGTGAGTTTGGCAGTCTGACTCAATAGGTGAGTTACTAATCATGAGTAGGGAGGAGTCTTCAAAAAGTCTGGGAATGTCGATTATGGTGTCCTCATCATCACTACTACTACATACATTAGTTATATCAAAGGTGAAATTGTCTAGGGACAGACCTGTGGATATGGGTAATCATAGGGCGATTGCTGACAACTGAGGGAAAATTTGACTGTGTTAATTGGGGGACCTTGGCCACACATGGTTACACTTGGAGGGGTACAACCAAGGCCAAGATTCTTCATTCACCTCTCAACAATGATTGGTTCTAGACGACCATCATTGTTCCTTTTAAGGATTTCATTTCTATTATAGCCCATACCAAGCATCATTCATAGCCCCTTGCTTCTCTCATCCATGGGAAGATTAGGCACAGGTCTTTCATCTTGGTATAGTGAGCTTGAAATGTCTCTTTCATCCACATCCTCTTAACTTAGATCTCCCCAACATCGGAATCTAGAGGGGTCCTCCTTGAAAGTGTGAGCAGGTGTCTCAGCTGGTTGGGGTTGCCCATGTGACCTAGGGGATTGAGGTAAATCTCCTACCAAAAAAAAATTCTTCTTCATTTTCTATTCCCCATACTCATTGTCTTGGATCATGAGCTTGATGCCAGATATGTTGGGGATGGAAGGTCTCTTTGTCCTAGAAGTGGAGGGACCCACATCATTTTTCAGGACCTAGGGGACTTCGTAGATCTTGGCTTCCAAATTATCGGAATAGGCGAAAGGTTCAGGGTCACCATGAATTATGACCTCTTCATTTTGGTACGAGAATTTGACAAATTGGTGGAAGGTCGATACAACTACTTGCATCCCATGGATCCATGGGCATCCCAGAAGGGTGTTATAGGGAGAATCAAGGTCGAGGACCTGACATGTGGTTTCCATAGTAGCTGACCCTACTTGAATTGGGAGTTTGATAATGCTCTGAGATAATCTTTCCTAGTCATCATGTGCTCTGGTTGTAATGCCTTTGTCTTTGTCAATGGAATGTTTGGAGATTCCCAGATTCTTGATGAGTTTTAGTGAGTAGATGTTGAGGGTTGCACCCCCATCCACCAAGACCCTTTTAAATTTATTTTTATGGACCAAGACTTCAAGGTGTAATGCACGGTTATGAGATGGCAGAGCAAGAAATTTTGCATCAGAAAATGTGAGGAGGTTCGGGGTGATGATATTACCGACCATAGCTTGAAATTTCTTTGTATCAAGGTTAGCGGAGATAGTGGATGAAGCTAATGCTTTGTCAAGGATCTCTTTTTGGGCAGCCAAAATCTTTAGTAACTCCATGATGGAGATCTCAGCTGGGGTTCTTTTTAGCTGGTCAAGGATGTTGTAACCATTAGGGAAAAATCTTTGATTTGACGTGGGAATCTTATTTTTTTGCAGTGCCCTGATGATAGTAACTTTTCCACCGCGTGTGGTGACTCCACAATCAGCGTTCGCTCCCTTAATACTAACAACAGTGACCAATTCATAAAGGCATGCCACAACTCCCTCGTATAGATGGTTCACTTTGCCAGAATTCTGCTTACCTTTTCTGTTTCCTTGATTGTGGTTGGGCATTGGATTCGTGTATATTTTCAGGTCTTGATTACCAGCCGGTTGCTCAACGTTTATGATTTTGTCATCAATGAGATCCTGGATTATGTTTTTCAATTTCATGCAGTTGGTGATTGTGTGTCCCCTAAGTTTATGATAATCACACAGGAGATTTTTCATTGTACCAGGGTGGCTTTACTTGGGGCTCACTATAATTATCATGGGTGGGGACCTTGATGAGGCTCTCATTAACCAACTTTTTCATGATGGATTCAATTGACTCCCCAAGGGCTCTAAATTCTTGCTTGGGGAGATACTTGTTTCATGGAGGTGGTCCTCCTTGATTATTGAGATTATTGATCTGATTTTAGGGTGGTTGCTAGTTTACAACATTTATTTGCATGTTATTCCGGTTATTTTTCTACGGTTGATGAGGATGAAATTGATTATTTTTCTTAGGAGCGTTGATGACAACCTTGGAGTCCACCACACTCCATTGTTGGTGAAATTTTGGTTCTTCACCCATGTGCGATGTTTTTCATTATAGCTAGTGGATGGGCAACTGTCCTGATGTCTAGGATAGGTAGGCATGCCCCCTTGTGTGAGAAGAGCCCATTCAATATTGAGCGCCTTGGGGATCATTTGAGCGTACATGGTGATGCATTGCATCTTTAGATATAATGCCAAGGTTTTGTCCAAATTGGGAATGATGGTATAGAATTTTTATTACTCTGGCATGGCCCACTTGCTTCGATTGGCCTTGGCTCACCATCATTGGAGAAAGGCGGTGAATGATTCACCCCTTCCTTGTTTGAGCGCCAATCCATACTAACATCCACAAAAATGTTGAATGCGTAATTTTGGAGGAATGCATATTTGATTTCTAGAAATGTTTTAATGCCAGTAGGTAGACAAGAGAGCCATTCCATAGTAGCACCAGCCATGCTTCGAGGAAATAGTCATATCAGATAAGTGTCATCGTATGCGACCTTCTATATATTGTACCTAGAACTCCCTAATGTGATCTTGAGGGTTTCCTATCCCATGATATTTATCAAATTTGGGGATTTTGAATCCCTTTGGAAATGGTACCATTGCCAAGCTTCTGTCAAACAAATAGGGACACAAATTTTTGGGTGTCCTGATTGTCCTTCCTGGTTAAAGATCTAGCACTTTCTATGAGAGAAATTTTATTTATGTCGTCATGTCACCTTGTGGATCAGGAGGTGGGGTGAAAATGTTCTAAAGTGTTCGGTTGATGGTTGGGATGTTGATGGGAGTTCATTGAAGGCTTTGCTGAGTAAGTGATGCCTGGGTTTGTTGTTGAGCCAACAATGCTTATTGTTGGTCATGTTGCTATTGTTCCAACAACGCTTGTTGTTGGTCATGTTGTTGCTATGCCAACAATGCTTGTTGTTGGTTTTATTGTTGTTGTACGGGATAGTCTTGTAAGGCTTGTTGATATGCTTCTTGATGTGCTTTCAGTTGTGCTTGGTACTGTGCTTGCATTTGTGCTTGCTGAGCTGAAATTGGGCTTGTGTCTGAGTGTGTACTTATTAAATTGGTTGTGTGATTTGAGTGGCATGTGTGGCTTGTGCAGCTTGTGTGGCTCAAGCTACTTGCACAGCTTGGGAATTTTTTTTTTGTTGTAATAAGGCTTGGGCTTGTGCACCCTATTGTGCTTGTTGCACAACTAATTGCGCTTGTGCTTGTTGAGCAACTAGTTGCGTGGCCTACCAATTTTGGAGTTCCTTTTGTTGGGCATCTTGCCTAGCATCTTGTAACGTCATGGTGAATGAATTGGCCATGTTGTGCTTCAATGGTAATGGTGGTGGATTAGGAAGAACGTCGACTGTTGTGATGAGCAGAACGGTCGCGTTAATGATTGGGGTTTGAGCTATGGATGGTGTGATCAAGGTGCTTGGTCCCTGGGAAACCATAGTTTGAGGAATAGTGGATGTGTTGATCATTGTGGTTGCTTGGATGGTTGCCATCTGTAGTTGTCATACCGATGGAACAACTAGAGAATTTGATAGGGTGTTATGATTTGATTGATTGATGGCGAGAGGAGGAAGACCCAACTCGAGGGATGATGTAGATGTGAGCAGTAGGGGTGGAAATGGTGAAAATATAGGTAGTGCAATCCCTTGAAGTGATGATGAGGGGTCAAAGATTCCCCTTGCTCCAAACAAGTCAACTTCTCCTTGTGAGATAGGGAGAGAAGTTTGCGTGTCCAAAGGATAATCTAGTGTCGCATGATAAGAATTTGAATTTTTGGTGCCATGGAATGTGAGAGGGATATACGGGTGCAATGGATTTACTAAGACAGATTGATCTAATGTGGTGCTTGCATTCAAACCTCGATTGTTCACAAGGCGATGTTTTTGGAGTTTTCTAAGCATGGCACTACCCTTGTTAACAATCAACGAAGTTGAAGTGATAGATGATATGATTTGGGGGATGTCTTGAGTGACGTTTTGAAGTGGAAGTGTGGATGCAAGAGAGGGAATGATTCAGAGAGATCTCTCCACAATAGTGCTTATGTCAAAGTTAGGAGGGAGTTTAGCCCCTTCTTTTGCTAACTCTAGCATGTATTGGGATGGGTACAACCTTAGCATGGCATTGATAATTCGGTGATTCTTAGGGTTTTGTACCATTTTTAGAAGTTCTTGTTGTGTCATCCCATTGTCAGTGATATCCTCTACATGACCTTCCTCTTGGGAATTTTGAGGTATTTGAGGAGGATTAATTGGGAGGTCAATGGTTATCATAGGGTTGAATGTTGTTTCAATTCAACTTAGATTTCTCGAAATGAATGGTTCTTTGTTTTGCTCCATATTCTTCTTGTGTTGAGATCGAGTTTGAACCATAAAATAGGGATCAATTTTTAGGAGTGTAAGAGATGAACCTCTAACCCCTTAGATTGGTCTAAACCTTAGGATCAAAGAAGATAAGAACTAGGATAATTTAAGGATCAAAGTGATGATGAGGATGAGATAAACGAAAGAGGGATGATATTGATGATGAAAACTCTTGAGGAACTTTGAGGTAAATGCTAAACTTTAGGACTTGATTTGATTTGATTTTAATTGAGGATAGTTTGACTAAGTATTTTAAGTCAATCAAAGTGATAATGCACTTGTAAACTCTAGGAAGTTATGTTATCCTAGAGTAAACTCATGCACAAGAGAATTGTTTGACTAAGTGTGCTAAGTAAAACAAGGTGATAATGGATTGGATAATTTAACTAAGTGTGTTAATCCAAACAAAGTGATAATGAACTTGTAAACCCTATGAAGTTGTGTTATCCTAGAGTAAACTCGTACACAAGAAGATAGTCTGACTAAGTGTGTTATGTCAAACAAAGTGGTTTTTATTTTTCCTAGAAGTTTAGCATAAATTATGTTTTCAAAGTTTCCAAGAGTTGTTGGTGAGATGATATTTGATTTCCATGGTTGAGGAATGAATGAGAGTGATTGATTATGATCCTAGACTTGACCTAGTTAAAACTCCTTCTTGCAAGTCCTCGATTTTGAAGAACACGCTAGATACTTCCTATGTGAGAAAAGAAAACCTTTGAAAATGATTGGGATTTTTTTGATAATTAAACTCATACAAGTTAGGGTTGTTTCTTGAAGCTTTCTTGTAGATGTTGTAAACCAATCTTTCTCTACCTTCAAGAAGTCTTTCAAGACACTCCTCACGAGCTTTTGGACTAGGACTTTTGAACTTGGGTTTTTGGATTTTGATTTTGCGAGAAATCATTTGAAACAACACATGTGTGGGGTTCAATTGTATCTTTACTTTGTTTAATGATTTCTTTTTACCACAAACAATTGTTTGATTGAAAGTTTCAAACTAAATGTTTATGTCTTAAAATTTCCTTCTCATTCCACAAGGTCCATTATCTGAAAATCAAGGTTTCAAGAGCATAGTTCCATAAGTTGACTTTAGTGAAAACACATGATGATTAAACCCAAATACTTAGAAACCTCTAAGGATAGAATCCCTAGGGCAAGCAAGAGCACTTAGATTTGTCAAAGGATATTTGTTTCCTCCAAATGGTTTGAAATTTTGAAACTCTTTGTGAATGTTTGTTTTGAAATGTTTTGAGACCCAAGAAATGTATTTTTTGATTCCAAGAACATGTGGGTATGTGCAAGATCATGATGGGCGAAAAAGTGGCGATATGTAACTGACATGACGCCCCATGTGGCTGACGAATTTTTTTTCCCCAACTTTGATGAAATGAAAAAGGTTTTTAAAGGAGATTCTTAGCTTTCCACCAATATAAATTATGCTTACTTTGAATTTAATAAATAACTATTATTCATTTTTTATTTGAATTACGACTAAAGTCATAATTGATAGGTTGATTGAAAAACATCTATATATTTCAAACGCTATCACTTTTTTTGAATCTAAAACATGTGTCACATTCTATGCTTTGCATAATATAAGATTAAAAAAAAAAGTTGAATTTCATGATGTTTTGACCAAGTTAAGGTTGTCAGACATACAATTTTTTATATTTTTTAAAAGTCGTAATAAAAAAATAAAAATTAATTATTTACTTGGAAAAAATTTACAAAAAAGTATGCATCACATCGAGACATGAGTTCTCTACTTATATCTAAAATATTGTAAAAATATATTATCATTTTATTGTGGTTAGGGTGGTCAGACAGACACCTCTTTCTTATTTTTTCATTGAAATTTAAGTACTACTGCATTGGAATTTCAAATTTTCACCAAATAGTTTTTTATTATTTTTAAATAAACCTAGTAGTTTAGAAACTACATTCAATTTGCTACAAATAATATTCTTACATAGTTTTTAAATAATATAGATAAATTATTCAAATTTTTACGTCAAGTTGCCTAACTCTGATTTTCTGAATTTTTATTGCCACTTAAGGGCCTATTTTTTCCATGATGATCCTGCACATACCCATGTACAAACCTAGGATGAAGAGAAATTTTTTTTTTGGGTTCCCACTTGGATAAATCCAGTTGCGCTTATTCAGTGTAGATGATTAGATGTTTGACCACATTGGCTCCCCTCCATGGCAGACACTTGTTGGGTAAACCAAACATCAGTACCCATGAAACTCCCATGGGATACTTTTCATCTTTACAACAAAACCGCATGTATGTGTGGGGTGGCTTCAAAGGACATGACCTTTTTCACCAACAAAATAGTTAAGTATTTGGCCTTTCTACAATAAGGGCTTTAATTCGGACTTTCTGTTCATAGGAGTTGACCCATCAAGGCGAGAGACCATTGTTGCGGTTCTCATCAGAGCCAACCATGTGATATTGGCCTTTGTTCTAGTACCCACTTTTATATCCCAGTTGTAAATACTCTTGGCTTTAGAGTGCTACTAGTTGGGTCGTTCCGTTGGGTGAGTACTTTTTCCCACAAGGCAAGCCCTCTCAGATAAAAAAAAGTGAGCATATTCGTA
This sequence comes from Sequoiadendron giganteum, assembly GCA_007115665.2. NCBI lineage: Eukaryota > Viridiplantae > Streptophyta > Pinopsida > Cupressales > Cupressaceae > Sequoiadendron > Sequoiadendron giganteum. The sequence continues at coordinate 228,146,181 of CM021104.1, read as the reverse complement.
GATCGATCAACCTTCATTTAGAAACAAAGGGAGAACACATGCAATAGGTTTACTCACACTCACAAGATGTTTTGTTCAATTTTAAGCCCAAAATGAAATGTGGAGGCAATATTTTATGCAACTTAATATCACCAAAAAGACTTTTGATTCTCAAGATCGTCGTGAAGCGTGAGAGAAGCGCATACACCATTTTAAATGAAATTAATTTGCAAAACATATTACAAGACACAAAACCACATGTTCATTTTAATTCCACAAAGAAAAGATTTGTTTCATTTTAAAGTACAAAAATGAGATATGAAAGTTGTCTTGTTCAATTTTTAGCCTCAAACCAAATTTAGTAAATTTTTCCTAAAGTTCCTTTTAAGCCCTTTGTAGCAAAAATTGAAATGTTCTTTTTAGAGCCCCAAAAATATGTGAGTTGATTTAAAACAAAAAATTAAAGCATGAAATTGAAGCTCTAAGCATTAAAAAATGTTTTATCAGCTTCAAATTTTATGTTCAATTTTCTAGCTCAATTTCACTTGTTTTCACTTGATTCCAATGTCAACCTGTAAATCAGCACAAAGCTATCATAGATAAGATATGCCAAAAAAAAAATTATGCCTCAATGTATTCAAACATAAGTTGAGAGAAAAAAACCCACAACGTTTGCCTGCCACTTGTACATAGAGCTAAGAGATTTAAAACATCAAAAAACTATGTTTTTACTCTAAATTACAAAAAATAATAATCAATGACCATGATTCCAGTTTTTTTGACACCAATTCCAAATCTCTTCTTAATAGCATTCATTAATCATGACTCCAAACTTGTCAAGATTCATAATATAAGCCTACACCAAGAAACAAAAAGCCCTTGATATTAGTACACCATTAGCAAGTTGAGAGATCCTTGAGTTCAAAACATGGATAGAAGAAGATTCATCTATTGTTTGAAATATGTAGGCAATGTTAGAGTAAAGGTCTTAACTTAATTATGTTGATTAAGTTACCTTTATTCCCTTCTTAAGATTTCACGTTAGTTTGCATAAAGTGACATTTAATAATTATATTAATTATTAAATATTTTCCTAATAGGGCTTGTTTTAAGGTTTTTCTTATTAGGATTTTATTATGGTTTGCATGATCTCCTTTTTATAAGGATTGATGCCATTGTATTTCATATCAATTCATTCTCTCATTCTCTCATTCTCTTTGATATATACATTTTCAGTTTTCAGAGAACCCTTACTTGTTTGTTTCCATCTCTTCTTTTGTGACAGGTTATTTGCATGCAGGTGATCTTTGAGGTTTATGGTGTTGTATTTTTTCAACTCCTACATGGTATCAAAGCTCCACACCTGCTGCTTCCTGTTTTTGTTTTGAATATTTTTGGAGCTTCAAGGGTTTGGGGTTTGTTTTCTTGATCTAGGGTATACCTACAATTTTGAAGCATTTTCAGCTCAAACGGACTTCGCCATTGCGTCCACAGCAGTCCAAAACCTCTAAATCGACTGTTCATTCGTCCATTTTGAACAAAGTCAAAATTTAAAGCAAAAAATTTTTAAGTTACGACCATACGGTCGTCGTCTACGCGTAATTCGGAAAAAATCCTGGTAATTTTTTTTGTTTTCGGAATTTTAATTTGTCCGAAATTGTTTTTTTTAAAATAAAAAAAAAAAATACATTGTTGAAACTGTTTTTTGATTTTTTTAAAAAATCAAAAAGAAAAAAATTCTGTAGTTTTAGGGCTTGCCGGCTCGGTACCCGCAGGTACCTATGCTTGTAGGCCTGTGGGCCCTCTTGCCTGCCTGCCCTCTTGCCTGCCATCAAATTTAACACAGTGTTTTTGCTGCGACGGCCGTATGACCGTCAAATTTAACCCAACACTGGTTTTTGCCCTCTTTGGAGCTGATTTATTCCGGAGGCCGTAACTTGGGCATACGATATCATTTTTTGGCAAACAAGATATCGTCAGAAAGCTTGTTTTCTCATCTTTCTAGTGGTGTAGGTCTTATCACTTCTTTTTTCTGTTGGTGCATTCTACAGCCAGTTGAAGACAAAGGGGCTATTTTTAGTCTCAAGCTCATAACTTTTGATCAGTTTCTCCGTTTTTCGCAATTTCAGCGGCGTTGGAACCGTATTTCAGAGCTCTTCAGTTTCATCTATGCCATTTTTCAAGATTTCACTCCAGGTATATTTTATCTAGTTATTTGTGTTTTCACACTTTGGTGGATTACCTAGACATATTTGCTCTTGAAAACTTTTTATTTGCATGGGATGCTTTGTTCTTGGCTGTTCTTCACGTATTTCTAGCATTTTATCCTTTGAGGACATTTTGAGCATCATTTGTAAGTAATCTTTTATGTAAACGCACTTAGATAAAGTGCCACACTATTGTACATGCATCTTTTGGGGATTTTGCACATAAGGTTGTGCCATATTTTGTACTCGCACTGATATTATAAAGTGCCATGAGGGGTTGTGTAGTTTGCGTTTGTTTTTCCATCACATCTTTATCTGGTGAGTATCCCTCCATGATGACATTGAATCCATACCATGGGGGGTTGTGTAGTTTTCTTTTGTTTTCCATCACACCTTTGTCCAATGAGTGTCCCTCCACGACGACCATGGATCCATATGATTCCAGCCTCATGTATGTGTGCTTTGTTCTGCACACCACTTTTTCAGTTGCAGGTGCTATCTTGCGCACTTTCAGATGTTTCTTCTCCTTCATGCACTACAGGGTGTTTCCCATCATTTCAGTGGATCTGTCAGGCTCTCCCAGTTCAACATTATGGGGGGGTTATTATATTGTTCGTGCTAATTCTTCCTTGGTTTCGCCTTGGAAGGAATCTTGCGTTCTAAGTTGATCAGTGTTTTAGACTATTGGTTCTTGTGCCATCTGTATCTTCGTTCCAGGTGTTTAACTTTGTTTGCCATCTGATTCGAGTAGTGTCGTATGGGCACTTATGCAGATTGTTGTCTTCTTGTTCTTGATCATTCTATCTTCAGCAGAGGTTCTTTAGCACCATAGCAGTCATCTTTCGATAGTTGTTTGCAGCTTCTTCTGCTTTAGTGATGTTCTTCTTCTTGGCCTTCTGCATCTCTTTTTGGAGTAGAGCTTTTTCCCATGAGGTTTTCTCTATTTCTCCTCTTTACAGAGATTTGGTTGTATTTGGGTACCTGATCTAGCCTAGTTGCCAGGACCCATGTTTTCCTTCTTGCATTGTAGTTACCTTTGCTTTTCTACATTTATTTGTAGCTACATTGTTGCTCATCTTAAGGGGGGGTGTTAGAGTAAAGGTCTTAACTTAAATATGTTGATTAAGTTACCTTTATTCCCTTCTTAATATTTCATGTTAGTTTTCATAAAGTGACATTTAATAATTATATTAATTATTAAATGTTTTCCTAATAGGGTTTTATTAGGGTTTGCATGATCTCCTTTTTATAAGGATTGATCTCATTGTATTTCATATCAATTCATTCTCTCATTCTCTCTGATATATACATTTTCAATTTTCAGAGAACCCTTGCTTGTTTTTCTCCATCTCTTCTTTTGTGACAGGTTATTTGCATGCAGGTGATCTTCGGGGTTTGTGGTGTTGTATTTTCTCAACTCCTACAGGCAAGTTAGTGTAATAGGTGACCATTACCTATCTAAACTTTAGTATCATCTAAAATTTAGTATCTGAGTAGAGTTTAACTTGAGAGAAAGCAACATTTCAAGTAAAACTTTCATACCAATCAGATGACAGTTGGAGAACAACTGTATACGTTGAAATATTAATATCTTTGATAGAGTGAAGAGTTGGTGACTTAAATTCCATACCTAACATAGGAGAAAGGTTGAACTACATATTCAAAATGGTGACTAAATATTTCATTAATACAAGTGGATAAATAATAGCACTTCATGCCTAAAGCATTGGGTGCATTTACCTTGAGTCTACAAAGATGGAGTAGAGGATATCAGAATTTTATATTTTGATTTCATCTCATTAGTTGCTTTCACTTTTTCCATAAAATTTTCTTAAGAGATGGTCTTTCCCAAGTACACCAGCTTACCTAGTTTTTCCATGGAAGGGACTTCCTCGAAATCAAAGCAGGGTACTTTGGTGTAAAATTTATGAGCCTTTTGCAGAAATATGGTATAAATGGAATCTAAAATTCTCATCTTTGCAAAAAAAATTAAAGGAGCCTCTGTCCAAAATCATTAATAAATAATTTTGTGAGAAAGAAATTAAAACTAAACATAGTCTACATTTTGGTTTTAATTCTAAGCAATTGACATTTTGGATTTAAATCTATTGAAATAGGTGCAACCCCTTCGTATTTGCTGAAAATATCCCAGCGAGAAGAGTCAATCCAGTAGCATCATTTGTAGTAGGGGGAGCAAGGTGACGCAGTTGATCCTATTGATTATGTAATTCATTAAGTCAATTAAGAACCAAAGTAAGAGCCAACATCTGAGCTAGTTCCAGTGTCCCCGCTAGGATAGCTAGTAGCAGATTTGGCAGTTGTATAGCTTCCAGCCAGGGATCTAGCAGCACCAGTTTCTCTCATCGATGATCGACCGAGTCTTACCATCATGATAAGAGGTAAAGAATGTTGCATGGGTGGTATCAAAGCCATAAACATGGGCATAGGTTTCTTTTTCATCAGTAGAATGATTCCCTTCATCCGATTCCATTTTCGGATCCTCTCGGTGATGAAAACACAAAGGCGAGAGCAGGGACAAACATCATAGCAGATCCAGATCTAGTTCACCAAGTTTGAGTTGGATCATATCTAGTCTGATATCTAATTAGTTACCTTCCATATATTTTGAAATGATTAATATCATTGGGGGTCATTCAAAATCATTAGTCTTCCTAAGAATGGGGACTAGAATTTCCTATGAGAATAACATAGCCAATGAGGAGAATCGAAGCATTTCATGCCTCCTATTTTGTGTGATGGAGAGAAGTATTTTCACTTTTAGATTTCTTGGGCTTTGCACTAAAATCTAACACTGATCATACTCAGATTGTGGGAGTGATTCATCATTGTTTTGGTAGGTTGCATGCATGCACGTGCTCAACCATTATGTCACTAATCTTTCAACATCTTTCTTCTATACACTACGCCTATACAAACATATCTCACCTTCTCAATGCCCCACGTGGACACTACCCTCCCCAGTAGAATAGATTGTTAATTAAACCAACATATGACATCAAAGAAAACTATCAGTTAAACCAATGTATGGATCCTAAAGTCAATCAAAAAAGATATCAACATAAATGTGCGCTAATAAAGAATAGAAAATCTAAGTGATTTTAGAAGCCAACGCAACAGTAAAATCATATGATTTAAAGCAAAGTGGGTGGACATTATGACGTGTAGTTAGCTTAGCACCATTCTTGCTATCTTAGCTGCTGGTCATTAAGTGACATAATAGAATATGCATTGGGAATAAAATTTCCCTATCATTTATCACTAATAAATAGCATAGAATAAAACATGTCCCTACTGGTAAATTGAAAATAAAATATGCTTACCGCATTTGCTACATTTTTTACAACACTCATATCATTTATGGTAAAGACGGTTGTTGCTAACTTCTTTGGCCATAGCTCAACCCCAGCATACCCCTTGATTGGCATATTTTTTTCTTGAATCCAAATTATTCATACAAAAAAATACATGACATCGATGAATGTATTCCATGCAAATAAAATTAGTGTCCATAGCATAAATACAAAGTGAAAAAATTTAAACTTGTGCACGTGAGTGTCTGTTTGAAGGAACAAGTTACAACATATGAATAAAAAAAGGCAAAGAGAAGAACCGTCAGGTAAGCAAAGTGAATGGGTCATAGACTATTTAAATTATTCACCTACAACAACAGCTTGGGAACAAACTATTTAAATGTGATCCAATTGAGAAGTAAGTCTTGCGAAGCAAGCAAGCCAGACCAAGTCTAGGATTGGCCTATGTGGGGAAGGTGATTTGTTGAGACCAATGCAAATTGTTAAATGAAATGAAAAAAAACCTAGTTGGACTTGTCATTACGACCACACTCAATCCCCACCTAAGCTTATTCTATTAGGTGTCCATATTCATCTCTAGTTAAATAGAATAGAAATCCATTTTGATATTTTAATACAACCACTACACCGACAGCTAACAAGGAATCAACCTAGCTAAAGGAAGTTTAGAGGCTACCAGTCAGAGTAAGCAACACACCCACAACTATTTAGACATGCCTGCAGTTTCAACGAATGCAATACTTGGAGGGTATGCACAAGCACGATGGGAACATTAATTTTTACCACAGAAAATGACAAATTTTAAATGATTGAATGCTAATGCTGATCCCCACTATCAATACGCGATTCAACTATTATTAAAAAAGATCTATTTTCAAGTGATTCAATACCCAAAAAGGTATTTTTTTTTAATAACATCCATTTAAAAGCATCAAATACTTAAATGAATAAACATATTGATTTGAAATGCAACAAATTGTAGTTTGATCCTTAAATAAACATATTGAATGACAAATGACTCAGGCCCTCCTTCTAGCGCCACATGTAACACCAAAAATCTACAAACTTAAACTATTATGACACATTAGCATGAGGTAAGTTTGAAACAAGCAAACAAAGTAGTATTCTTATGAAATAATCCAACATGTTTCACATTGCAAACAAAATAACAAGATAAACTAATTGAGAGCATGAAAAACATGGTGCATACCTATTCCATATTGGATTGGTGCACCTTTGTTATGTGAAGGATCCCTTTCCCAATCCTTGACAAGCTTAATGATTAAAATGCCTTGAAGATGCTATGCTATGAATTGGATAAAATTAGCTCTCAATGTGAAAAGAGTAACTTTGCTCAAATTGTTTATGCTTGAAATGAAGGATAGCCTCTCCATTTATAAAAAAGTTTCATGAGAGAAGAATAAAATGGGATGAATGTGGGATAAAAACCCAACCAATAGGATGAAGCCACTTGTCATCATGTGAACGGGCAAAGGATGTGCAAGTTTTGATGAATGTGTCAATAAATGACATTCGGTGGCCTTTTCAAATTTGAAATTTGGCTTGTTGGAGGGAGAATAAAGGGGTCTTAAATGCCAAGTGGGAGACATGTAAGAGGGGATTTAATGCTATGTTGGAAGGGACAATTAATTTGAGAGGGAGATTCAAATTGGAGGAATATTCCTTAAAGATGCCTTGTTGAGGGAAATTAGAAGATTTAATAAATAAATTAAATAATTTATTTGTGCAAGTGAGAAAAGCTAGAGGATGTGACATGAGTTTAGATTAAATTAATCAGGATTGGATTAATTTAATGAGGGATTAGATGATTTGACCTATTTAATTTAGATAATTTATTGATTAAAATAAATCAAAAGGAGATGGAAAATGATTTAGGCATAGTTAAATAAATATTTTGATTTATTTAGTTAAAGGGGATGATGTTAGTATTAAAGATGAATTTATTTAATTTAAATGGAGGAATTTAGAGATTAATCAAATAACCTTGGTTTATTTGATGAATGGATGAATATGACCTAATTAAATGCATGATGCCAATTTTGCATGTCTATAGGGATGTTTTTCTAATTAGGTCCAAGCCGCACAAAGAGAACGACCAGATAGGTATTTGGGAACGAAGCTCCAAAGCAGGAGCATGGATCAAATGACTATGTTCCTGGCACTAATGGCATCATGTGACATACACATAGCAATCTATTTCCATATTTTTCCAATAATACCTCATGCAAAGAATCTTTTTCACTAAGGTTTTTCCTCCTAAATATCCTCCACAAGTACCAGAATGGGCTTGTTAAATGGAAATATGAGTTTCAGCATCCTTGAGGCATCATAGGAGGATTACATCGAAGGATCTTTGGTACCATGTGTCTGCAAGGATGATATACTTAGTGGCTAACTTTTTTAAGCATTGGCAGGTATTTTTACAGGTGGGTTCAGGAACGGTACCATCTTTTAGGTAATTGTAGATGGAATCATACCATTTGTAGACATGAAAAATTAACAATCACACATCTAATATTCCTCAGTGTTCATCTTTTAATTAAATGAATCAATTTATTTAATTAAATCATAAAGCAATCCTAAAATCGCCCTTTAATTAAATAAATCAGTGTTATTTAATTAGCTTCTAAAGTTCTTCATTTAATTAAATAAATCAAATTTATTTAATTGAAATTACTAACATCATCCTCTTTTAAATAAATTAAATCTTTATTTAAACCAAATCTAAAATCATTTTCTTCTCATTTGATTTAAACAAATCCAAAAATCTAAATCAAATGTCATGTCTGCTAATCATCAGCTTAATTAATTAGATCCATGATTAATGCTAACTCTAATCTATGTCCCATCCTCTAGCTTTTCCCACTTGCACAATAAATCATTTATTTTGATTTATTAAAACTCTATTTTCCTAACAAAGAATATTCCTTCATTAACTCCACTTGTTTGACGTTTTTGTCCAAACAAATTTCTCCTCCAAAACTCTCAACCATATGCATTTAATGCTATTTTTCAAATTTCAAACTCACTTAATTGCATTTATCTTGCACAAAGACAAAAATTTACTCAAAATTCCTCCATTCACATAATGAAAAGTGGCATGAATCTATTGCTTGAGGATTAGTCCCACATTCCTCCACTTTGCCTCTTCTTCTCTCAATCTCACCTATAAATTCAAGGCTTTTCTCCTTCATTTCCATCTACAATTTGAGCATTCTTACTATAGGCATTTGAGTTCATCTTGCATCTCTTTGTCTATTATCGTCTTAAGGCTTAGCAAGGATTGGGAAATGGCTCCTTTACATATGAAGGGTGCACCAATCCAATATGGAATAGGTATCCACCATGTTTTCTATGCTTTCAATTAATTCAGTTTGTTATTTTGTTTATCAAGCATGATGGATTATTTCATAGGAGCATTATTGTGTTTGCAATAGTTTGAACTAACCATGCTAATGAGTGTTGGAGTTTATAGCTATTTGCATATGTATGGTGGTCACATGTGGCGCTAGAAGGAGGGCGGAGATCTTAGTGTTAGAATTTAGATTTAAATTGAGTTTATTTTATGATTAGCATGAAAGTTTGAACATTGGATTTCATTTGCTGCAAATTTCCTGAAAACTAACATGTTTTTTCTGTGTTTATGCATTTTTTAATACATTTCTAAGCAATAGCTCCTATAGAAAAGCGTTATTCTGGAATGTATCGTTGCTATTTAAATATTTTTCAGTTACATTTGTTGAGTCTATTGTATGGTAACTTTGTTGCTTTCATTAATCTATGTCAGAGAGTCTAAGTACATTTGATTTGTTGATCTAATTTGCTAATTACTCAACTCTTTGAGAATTCGGCTCGCCATGAGACATGCACAAAGAAGCGGCTTGCTGAGCAAGGTTCCTCCTTTAAGTTTCTGATGGAGTAGTTGCCCTTGAATTCTTGCATCATTCACAACCCGTCTTTATTCATTCATTTTCCTACAATAAAATTTGTATGCATTTAGAGCCAAGACTTGTTAAATTTGGAGATTTGGACCAGAATAATTGTTATTTTTAAATTGCATGCTACTTTAAACTTATACCTTCAATAAGAGTTCTGCCACTTCTTTTTTTTTAACCAGATTGGATATTGGAAATAGATTGAGGAATATTTCCTTTCAAATCCCTAGTGATCGGATGCAACCACCATAAATCCAGCCAAGATAATTTAATAACCCTGTCAGCATGCAGCACTAGAAGTATTGTCAATCTTGTCAAATCTCATTCAAGATAATGAATGTGAGGGGTTATGATTTATTGCTTTTCATTTTTTTTTAGGTAGTAGGTCTTGCGAAAGGTTGACGCGCCCACAGAGTTGACTGGTTTCTCCGCATTTCTTTTTAGAAGCAGAATTTTTGAATTCATGGGACCTATCGAGGCTAGATACATATAATTTCTAAGATAGCCGATCCTTATCATGGGAATCACTCGGGTCCAGATTTTGATCATTATAATGTGAACCATTCGGTTGATTACTATCATAAGAGTTTCTTTCCACATTGATGCCAAGGAGTTGGGTCCATTGATATTAATTTCAACCTCCATAAACCCCCTTTGCACAGAAAGCACGAGACTGCATTTTTTGAAGGCGTCATATGGTTCATAAAATGTCAAAGCATAGTGTTTATAATTAATGGTTGAGATACCTTTGATTAAGGCATCATATTTTGTATTACTTTAGTGAGGCATTGATTTCATTTATCTTTGTTTAAGCTGTTGAAAAATTCATCACAGCTAATCCTTTAGGCTACATTGATCACCCTATGCGTAGTGCATGGTTGGAATTTTAAACTGTATTGCACTATTAATACATTTTTTGTGTTTGGTTGGCATCTTAAAATGAATTTGGTTGCACCACAATCTTAAGACAGCCAAAACTTCATTTATGATAATGGTTGGAGTGCAAGCTGTGGAATTTAGTTTTACACCTGCCGATTACATTTACTTGAAACTTCCTTACGCGGGCAATCCTATGATCGATGCTTTATGAAAAAGTCTTTAGAATTTGGTTTTACACCTGCCAATAATATTTGAATGAAAGTCTCTAAAAGCTTCTTTTTTCAACAGATTCTGTCTGCCAGTCGCATTATGCTTAGCTGTAGTTTGGATGCCGAAGTAACTATATTGTTATGTACGACACCGACACATTTATGTTTCCATGTATTCTTTTGATGAGCATGGGTTAAATTTTTGCTTCTTTTGGACAAGGAAAGTGTTTATTAACACACTCGGAAGATGCAAAATATGGTATTTGATAAAACAGAGCAAAGAAAAACAGAACAGAGCTGATTGGCTCAAACTGATTGCTACTAAAACATAGGCTGGAGCATTTCATTTATAGATGAAATTGTAATTAATACAATGCAAACTGTAGCATTAAGGTGGATGCAACATTTATGATATGTAGGTGCAGTATGAGGCGTGGGCGGCTGAAGTTGGCTAAGTTGGCTGAATAAGAAAAATGTGCTCCATAATTAATTTACTCTAACATCCCCCCTAAATTAATTATACTAATATCTTGAAATATCCCCCCATAATCTAAAATATATGGGTCCCGTCCTAAAGCCTTGTTAGGTACCCATTTACAATTATTCACTAATATGATGGTAGATATTCACAATAATCCCTCCGGAATGCTTACCATCAAAGATTCATACAACTTCTCGTAAGCCTAAAAGACCTCTAAGATATACAAACTGAGGTGCACATAAAGCCTTGGTAAATAGATCAACAATTTGATCCTCTGATTTACAATACTGAAGATGAATCACCTATTGTTGGATGAGATGCCTGATATAATGGTGATAGACTTCTATATGTTTTGTTCGAGCATGAAACACTGGATTCTTGGACAACATAATGGCACTTTGATTGTCACAATGAAGTATACAAGGCCCTGTTGGATGATGTTTGAGTACTGAAAGAATAGCTCACAACCAAGTTATTTCTTTAGCTGCCTCATTCGCTGTAGTATATTCAGCCTATGTAGTTGATAAAGCAATAGTAGTTTGCTTCTTAGTACACTAGGAAATGGGACCAGAACCCAAAGAGAGAACATAACCTGTAGTTGACTTGCGATCATCTGCACAACCTGCCCAATCTGAATCAGAATATCCAACAAGTTGTAGATCTCCATGAGAAGAGTAATAAACACCCACATTCAAAGTCCCTTTTACATATCTCAATATTCTTTTTGCTGCCATCCAATGAGGAGCCTTAGGAGAACTCAAAAACCTTGAAACCACACCTACTGTAAATGAAAGACCTGGTCGAGTGTGAGTCAAGTACACAAGACTACCAACAAGTTGCTTGTATAATGTAGGATCAACATCCTCACCATCCATATCCTTAGTGAGCTTTAATCCTAGAGAAACTGGAGTAGATACACCTTTGCAATCTTCCATCCTAAACTTTCTCAACAAGTCTAAAGCATACTTGGTTTGAGAAAGGTAAATTCCATCATCTTTCTGCCATACTTGAAAGCCAAGAAAGTAGTGTAGAAAACCAAGATTTGTCATCTCAAAGGTATCTTGCAATTTTATCTTTATGTCACTGATGATTTATGTTATGTCCCGTGATAATAAGATCATCAACATATAGTACAATAATGATTGTGCCACCATCATCAAATTCCTTCACATACAAGTTGGGATCATGAGGACTATTATGAAAGCCTTGAGTTTGAAAATACTCATCAATCTTAGCATACCAGGCCCTTGGAGCTTGTTTCAAACCATAAAGTGACTTCCTTAACTTGCAAACTAAGTGTTCTTGACCTGGACTTTCAAATCCCTGTGGTTGAGTCATATAGATTTCTTCATCAATTTCACCATTCAAAAATGCATTCTTAACATCCATTCGGTGTAAAGGCCACTTGAAATGTGATGCTAATGCTAGAATAGTCCTGACAGTACTGATCTTTGCTACTGGAGCAAAAGTTTCTATGTAGTCAATTCCTTCTTTCTGTGAATATCCTTTGGCCACTAGTCTTGCCTTGTGTTTTTCAATGCTCCCATCTGACTTGAACTTAGTTTTATACACCCACTTATTGTTCACCACATTCTTGCCCTTGGGCAAGTCCACCAATTCCCATGTTTTATTCTTGATCAAAGAGTCATATTCATTCTGCATAGCTTGTTCCCATTCATGTTTTCCTTGAGCCTCATCATATTTTTGAGGATCATTGGTCTTCATTATGGTGGTCATTAGAGCATAATTAATTTGTTGAGTCTTTTGATAAATTTCTTGAAGACTCTTGGTCTTTGGAGGAGGACTACATTCTTCAACTGCACTAGAAGTTTCCTTGGAAATTTCATTGGTTTCAAAGGATTCACTATTATTTATCTCCACTTGTGGAATAGGAGAGGATTTTATCATATCCTCAAACCCTTCATTAAACTTGACATCCCTACTTGTGAACACATCCTCCACACTAGGATCATACAACCTGTATCCTTTCCTTTGATCATCATAACCCACAAAGATGCACTTAACACTCTTCTTATCAAACTTCTTTTCTCTAATCTCATCTGGTATGTGAGCAAATGCTTCACATCCAAATACTCTAAAATACTTAACATCTGGTTTCTTTCCACTCCATGCTTCTTCAGGACTGATTTTCTCCAAGCATGTTGTAGGAGATCTATTCAAGACATGTGATGCAGTATTGATAGCCTCAGCCCAAAGAAACAAAGGGAGACCCTTGGATTTTAGCATGCACCATGCCATTTCCACTAAGGTCCTATTCTTCCTTTCAGCAACACCATTTTGTTGAGGAGTATATCTATTAGTCATTTCTCTTTTGATCCCATGATATTCAAAAAAATATTTGAACCTGTTGTTGACATATTCTCCACCATTATCTATTCTTATGCTCTTGATCTTATTCCCACTTTAATTTTCCACAAATGCTTTGAATATTTCAAATTTGCTAAACACTTCATCTTTTTGCTTAAGGAAGTAGACCCAAACTTTCCTTGAAAAATCATCAATGAATGTTAAGATATACCTAGCTCCTCCCTTTGATAGGGGATTCATTGGCCCACATAAATCACTATGGACAAGTTCAAGAGATTTACTTTCCCTCCAGGGGGACCTATCAAACTTGTCCCTATGTTGTTTTCCAACCATGCATCTAGTACACACATTTGTATTTACCTTTATCCAAGGTAGTCCATCAACCATATTCATCTTTGAAAGCATAGACAAAATTTGATAGTTTAAGTGACCAAATCCTTGATGCCACAACTCACTTATGGAGGAACTTGTAGTAATGTAAGCTTTCTTATCAATAGATGCTAAAAATTTGTAGATGCCATCACTCTCAAGTCCTGTAGCCACAATTTTGAATCCATCATTAATGTTCTTGATTAGACACTTATCTGAATAAAACTCTACCTTATAACCATGTTGGGTTATTTGACTCACTGAGAGAATATTTTTTGTTAACTTAGGTACAAGATTCACATCTGTTACTTCCAACTTCTTAACATCATATCCTTTCATTGAAATTGAACCTAGTCCTTCAATTGCATGTGAATTATCATCCCCAAGAAATATCCTTGAACCTTTTGTTTCTTCTAAAGAATTAAAGAAGTTTTTATTGTAAGTCATATGTTGGCTAGCTCCTGAATCAATATACCATATGTCATTTGAGTTTCCTTGAGTAGCCAAAGAGGCTATCATTATATTATGATCACCATCTTCTTGAGCAAAATTTGATTGCCTTCTTTGAACAGGTTTTCTTTGACCTCCTGCATGGAATTTCCTAGGACATTAATCACTTTTATGCCCTTCTTCTCCACAATTATAACATTTGATAGATTTTTCTCTTTTAAAATGATCTTTATTGTTTCTCCATTCATTTTGTCCCCTTTGAAAACTATTCCTCTATTGATTATCCCTTGATTGATTCCATTGCCTTTGATTATTTCTGTGGTGATTCCCTTGATTTTGGTATGATTTATTTTGATTGTAGTTCTTATATTTTCCCTTGGCCATAAATGCTTGAGAACTCTTGCTAGATTCACCTGTGAACTTTTTAAGCCTCTCCTCTTCATTCAATAAAGCTCCATACACTTCTTCTAGTGTAATATCCTCAAATTTCCTAGTAAGCTCTAACGTGCGGATGAAGTTATGATACTCATCTGGAAGACTTTCAATTAAAAAATCTATAATTTCAAAGTCTTCATATTCAACCTTCATCAATGCAAGTTGATTTCTTAAGTTTTTCAATTTTGCAATATGATCATTCATGCTTTCTCCTCCCTTCATTTTAAAACGAGTTAGTTGTCTTTTGATGTTCATTACTTTCAATTTGCTAGTTCTTTCATACATTGTTTGCAAAGTTTCCCATATTTTCTTTGTTGTTTTTAGATCTTGAACATGAGACTTTCATTTGTAAAATCAACTCCGTCTCACATTTCCAACTTGCATAATTAGAATCATCTAATTTTGCACTTACCACAATATTAGAGATCTTAGAGGTAGCCATAGAAAGAACAAAAGAAACTTTCAAGGCACACAAACAAAGA
Source organism: Sequoiadendron giganteum (assembly GCA_007115665.2). Taxonomy (NCBI): domain Eukaryota; kingdom Viridiplantae; phylum Streptophyta; class Pinopsida; order Cupressales; family Cupressaceae; genus Sequoiadendron; species Sequoiadendron giganteum. The sequence continues at coordinate 228,131,074 of CM021104.1, read as the reverse complement.
GGCTTAAAAAATTAAAGCCCATACCAACACACACAATAAAATGTTTGTATTATCATGCCTTGATGTTGGCCTTCTTATGAACCAACCAAACAAGGACTTTTGCAATGTGGTGACTTACAATTATGAAAGAGAGTGTCACTAATCTCTTCACTTCGACAAAAAATTGTTAGAAATTACAATATGACAATTCCACCTTTTTCTTCATAAATATATGAGCACTTCACACTTTGAATACACATATTTTATGAGAAGAATCGCTTCAACCACAAGAAGAGCAATGAGATAGACGCTTTTGGTGACAAAGGAGTACCAAAATCTTCAAATGGACTTTGATAGCTCACTCAAACTAACAATGATTTGAAGAAGCATTGGCATATTATCATAGCCAAAAAATACAAGGAGCAATCTACCCACCAATAGAAAAGGAAGAATTTCAAGAGCACCACTAGCCACAATTTAGTAAAAAAAATAATCACACATATCGGTCTATTCAGAGACCAAGAAATAACTTCACTCACCCCAACTCACTGCTAAAAAACATACTTTTGCTCTTCCTCTGTGTCACCTGCAAAAGGAAAGAGTAATCTTGCTACAAAATAAATAAATTGCAAAACACATGAAACATGAAACATGCGACTCCTTGATTACCTTTCTTGAACGGCTTCTCTGGTGGCTTCAGTGGCTTGACTTAGACTGTTGCTTCTCTTCTCCAACCAACAACAATCTTGACAAAATCCTACAGAATGTAGCTTCAAACTTCACTAAATCAGGGGGCAAGAAACTTCAACGACATCTACAGACAACGTACCAGCCTCCGTTGATGAAAAAAAAAAAACTCACAAAGATGAGCTCTACATATTCTCAAATCGAAGCCCCACAAAAAATTGCTTAACAGAACTTGATTCAAAGACTTTTCAAAAGTACAACTGTAGACATGCAAAACTAACATCGTGCATCGAATTCTTCTATTAATCAATTAAAATATTTATTGATTAATTTCCTAAGGTTCATTAAATAAATCAAATTATTTAATCCTTATGTTCTTCTCATTTGATTTAATAAATCAAAATGATTTAATAAAATGTCAAATCCCTAAAATCCCCTAAGTTAATTAATCTAAATTAATTAACTTCTAATCATGATTATCATTCTCTAGCTTTTGACTCAACTAGAGTCAAATCTAAACTCCTAACTAACCCACCCACTTGCCCCAATAAATCATTTATTTGATTTATTATTTCCTCTAATTACATTCAAAATGGAATCAAAATGGAATATTTTTCCAATTTGAATCTTCCCCCCAAAAGGGACTTGTCCCTTCCAACAAGGTTTTAAATGCTATTTGCACAAGTCAAACTTGGCATTTAATGCACCTTTCATGTCTTCTCATGCAAAATTCAAATTTCAAATTGGCACATTGGCCAAGACTTGCACATTCCTCACCCTCTCACAACTTGACAAGTGGCACCTTGTCATTGGTTTGTGAATAATCCCACATTCCTCAAAATCTCTCAATCTTTCAATCTTTCAATCTATAAAATGCAAAGCATTACATCTACAACAAACACACAACACATTCTCACTTGCAAGGTTACTCTCTTCATGAGAGAACTAATCTTGCTCATCACAACACCATTTTCTTAGCAACTTTATCTTGAGGCAAGGTTGCTCTCTTCATTTGAGAGTCAATCTTGCTCTTCATCATCTATCATTTGGCATTTTGCTTATCAAGGGATTGGGAAAGGGCAGCTTTCTACAACACTAAGTTGCACCAATCCACTATGGAATAAATATATTTCATGTTTTATGTGCTTTTGATCATTATTATCATTTGTTTGCATTTTTGAAATATGGAGTATTATTTCATATGTTTGTTTATTTCTATAATGTTAGTTTTGTCATGTTACTAATATTTGCAGATTTAAGCAATCACAAAATGGCGCTAGAAGGAGGGCTTCATTTCAAATTTTATCTTATTTCTTGCTACAAGTTGAGATCATCCTTAAAATAGATTGCACATAGTGACGTGATAACTTATCTGCAAATATGATAGTTGAGGTTTCAAATGAAATTACAAAATTAGTCATTGTCATACATTCACATAGCATGGGTTAATTAGTTTTATGTCCTGTCACTTCCAGTGGAAGCACATTTTGAGAGGTGTGTAGTGAAAAATGTTTTTGTGCCTATGATATTTAGTTATGGATGAAACCCTTGTTCGAATGGTGGTAATGCACATGGATTGGACTCTTTTCGGGCTATTTTAGAATCCATAGGAAAACATATATCGCATATTTTTGTCATGAATGACACTATATTTTCTTTTTAGCTTTCTAATTTTGTTTGCAGGAAATTGTTTCAACAGTAATGGAAAATCTGTTCGCTCAAAGTTTTTTTTAAAAGAAAACAAATGCATTAATCTTACCTAACACTCTCAAGACATGGTACCTCAATTAGGCTTTGGTTCTCCATATCATACTTGTGGAAATATGGCCTAATATGGATAGGATTAGGTGTAGAAAGTAATGGAGTAGGTCCACACAAAGCTCTGCAATTTACTACCTATTATCAAAGAGTAAAGAACTACATAATTGAGCTAGGACGTGTTTCTCCAAATCAAGCGAAAACCATAGGGAAAAGAGATTGTCTCGATTTTATGAAAAAATCAGTGTGTAGAGCGTAGAATGTTACAAATTACGAAGCATGATTGTGATAAACAATGAATCACTAATCACGGGGTGCAGTAGTAATGCAAAAATGGTGTAATAAGGAGATGCGTGCAGCAGTACCAACAATAAACAATTGGCAGTCTTATAGTTGACAAAAGAAAATCTTTTATGTGTGTTAGAAGCTGCAGACATGCTATTGAAGAGACCTTTTGGCGCGCGAGTAATGGTCAAGTAGCTGGGTCTTAATTAAACCTTGTCAAGGTATTTATAGAGGCTCGATGTGACAAATAGGATGCCTATGGCAATTAGGATGCGTAGGTGCAATGCTCTTGATAGATACATTGCCTGTTAACTATAGTTAGTTGTGAGCAGAGCCTTAAATCAGTAACAGGAAGATTTCGTTGTTTCATACACTTCAAATTTTCATATTTGCCATTTATTATTTGGATGGCAGAACTTGCTAATAACATTATACATTGGTATGAGTGTGCAAGATACTAGAAGGAGCGGCAGTGCATCGGTGACAGTGAAAATTTTAATGCATTTCTTACCTTTCTTTCTGGTTCTTTTTACACTTGACAAATGCATTGTTTGAAATTTTTTTAGCTTGCTGTCCTCCCTATTCACCTGAAAGTCACATTAACTCAGCACTGATCCGACAACTGAATCCTTCAAGTAAACTTCTTGCATATCTATAAATGACTTTTTGTCAAAACTTCATATTAATTGAGTGGTATTAGGAGCGACAGGTTAGAGTGCCATTATTAGCATAGGTTTGTGTCATTCTTGTATAGGTAAATCTGTCAGAGTTTGGGAAACCCAATATAGATGTCATTTATGCTCATTAATTCTTTATGAGTTCCCCCTTACTAATCAAATTTTGTCAAAGTATGATGACAGGAATAGGTTGCGTATCTGCAGCTAATGATAGCGCACTCCCTATAGGAAGACACATAAGGGCTTGATAAGCTAAAATATGCAAAAGCTAACTATTTATTGCAGGTGCTCGATCCCTAGTCCGCAGATTTCTGAATTACATCTTGAGCGACCTGGGATAACAAACTTTGAGCGAGTGCTGGTAGATATTCTCATAAAGAAAAGTTGTGCATAAAAGCAAGTTTCCTGCAAGTAGAAATTGGTATCGTCCAGTACACAGTGGGAAGAAAATTTGTATCTATTTGGCATCATAGTACAGAAAAAGATCATGTCGGCCTTTATAGGTCATTGTGATCTACATTTATTACATTGACAATGAGTTTGTTACGTTTCTTTTTCAGGAAAATCATTGCTGGCTTAGAACTTAGAGTTTGGCATTAAAGGTTGTTTATTGCGTTTGGTAGTTCTCTTTTGCAGAGAAATCCTTACTGGAGTGGGATCTAGTGTCATCACAAAATACAATTAACTATGTTTGATAGTGTTTGTCCAAAGAAATCTTTTGTCAGTGTAATATTTAATATTTGTCATTGTATGCTGATAACTACATTTGATAAATTTGTTTCCAAGAAAACTTGTTGATGGTCATTACTTATATGCATAGTTTTGGGCAGATCGGATCTCTATAATCAGTTGCTAATCAGTATGTTATTTTTTTTTTTTTTTAATTTCTTAGATCCTTATCAGGCAAAGGAATTTGAGTTTATCTCTTCTAGGTTTATTTGAATAAATAAATGTATGTCCAATTCCATGTTGTTGAATAAACTTTGAAACCCCTCAAACACATCTCTATATTAATACAATAAGAGGATAAACACAACTTGATTTGGTGGAATAATATTTTCGAACTATGATTTGATGGAGTGAACTTTGAAGTCTTTTTCTACATAATCATTTATTTATTGTCAATTGGGAGTTGACTTTTTCAACATTACTTTGGAGGACAAATGTGATTATTTTTATGATAATGTTTCATTTTTTTTAACAAATATTGTTTCTTAAGAATTTGACTTCAAACTTTTTTTAGGTGTTGACAACAAGATTCAAACATCAAGGTTGAAACTAAAGGTTAACATCAAGGTTGAAACATCAAGGTTGACATCAAGATTGAAGTTGAAGGTTGAAACAAAAGTGAAGGCGAAAAGAGTGGAATGGAAGTTTTTCTTGAAAACAAAACTTGAAAAGCATTTTTTAATGCTTGTTTTAATAATTTTAGAGCTTCCATTTACTACCCTTTTTTTTTTCTGTTTTAAACCAACTCACATTTTGATTTGGGCTTAAAATTAATCAATGACTTGATCTTTTCAAAGTTGGTTAAAATTGAACCTTAGACACTTACTAGAATTTCAATTTGGTGTAAAACTGAACAATCGACTTCACACTTCATTTTGGTGCTTCTAAAACGAACTCATCATTGCTTTGAGGAATTTAAAATTGAACATGTGTACTTTGTGTTTTGTAAACTTTTTTGCAAAGTAATGTAATTTAAAAGGGCGTATGCGCTTCTCTCGCGCTTCACGGCGATCTTGAGAATCAAAAGTCTTTTTGATGACCCTAAGTTGCATAAAAGATTGCCTCCACACTTCAATTTGGGATCTAAAATTGAACAAAACATGCGAGTGTGAGCACGATATATTGTGGAGGTTCTCCCCTTTGTTTTTCAACAATGGTTGTGTGAACGACGAGATATGTTAGCTCGCTATTGTTTATCTTAGATGGCCTGCCTTGTGGGAAAAAGTAATCACCCAAGGGAACGACCCAACCGGGAACATGCTAAAGCCAAGTGATTTCCACCCGGGATATAAGTGTGGATATTGGAACAAAGGCCAATATCACGAGGATTATTCCAATGAGATGGACAGCAATGGACTCTCGCTGACGTTGGATAATCCCCCACGAACGGAATGCCCGAATTAGAACCCCTTGTTTAGAAATTGGCCAAAACCTTGTCTATCTTGTTGGTGCAAGAGGTCATGTCCTCTGAAGCCGCCCCACATAACATGCGGTCTTGTTGTGGAAATGGAAAGTATGCCATGGGAGATTCATGGGTACTAATGCTTGGCTGACCCGAATAAGTGAGTGTCGTGGAGGGGAGCCAGTGTGGTCAAGCATTTAGCCATTCGCACAAGATATGCGCAGCTGGATTTATCCAAGTGGGAACCCAACAAGATATTGCCTCATCATCCTAGGGTTGTAAAAAGTGCTTGGAATCAAAAAACACTTTGCTTGGATTCAAAACATTAAAAAATGAACATTCACAAGAGCCTCAAATTTCAAACCCCTTGGAAGAAACAAATATCTTTTGACGAACTTGCCCATTCTTGCTTTCCCTAGGGATCAGATTCCTAGAGGTTTCTAAGTGTGCAAATTCTACCATCATTTGTTTCCAATAAGGATAAACATAAGGAAATTTTGCCCTATTTTCCTTGATTTCCGCATAAAGGACCTTGTGGAATGAGAAAGAGAATGGGACATTAGACATATAGTTTGAAAACCTAAGCAAGCAAGTGTCTTGGATAAAAAGAACTTCATTTAACCAAGATAAAAGACAAATTTGATTACACATGTGTTTTCTAACATGATCAAAATCCCAAAACCGAAGTTCAAAAAGCTTAGTCTGAAAGCTAGTGAGGAGCGTCTTGAGATCCTGAATTGTTTGAAAGGTTTACTTTCCTCTCATAGGAAATACAGCGCGTCCTTCAACACCGAGGTCTTGTAAGCAGAAGTGTTATTCTAGGTCAACTCTAGGATCAAATTCAATCAAATTCATCCATCTCTCAACCATCAACATCAATCGAATTTCCATTTCACCAACAACTCTTGGAAACTTTGTAAACATTTGTTATGCTAAAATTTTAGGTGAAATCAAAACCAATTTGTTTGAATTAACACATCTAGTCAGACCATCATCTTATACACAAGTTCTCTCTTGGATAATACAACTTCCTAGGGTTTACGAGTTCATCTTGTTTGGCTTAACACACCTAGCCAAATTATAAAATCATCACCTCATTTGGCTTGATCTACTTAGTCAAACTACCATCTTGTAGGAGTTCACTCTATGGATAACACAACTTGCTAGAGTATTACAATTACATTCATCACATTTTGTTTGACTTAACACATCTAGTCAAACCATCAATCCAATCACGATCAATCAAAGTCCTAATTCCTCTCAAAGTTTCTTGAAGAGTTCCATTCATCTGTATCACTCATCTTCCATTTATCTCATCCTCATTATCATTTTGATCCTTCAATTATCCTAGTTCTTTACTTCTTTGAACCTAAGGTTTAGACCAATCTAAAGGATTAGAGGTTCATCTCTTACATTCTTGAAAATTGATCTTCATTTTATGGTTCAAACTTGATCTCAACACAAGAGGAGCATGGAATATAAATTTGATCCATCCATCATGAGCAATTCAAGTCAACCAAACTATCCAAGCCTTGCAATACCATTTGATTTTCAAAGCTTGTACAATGCATACATGGGAGCATTATCTCATACAAACATCGATGGTACAACAAATATGAGCATGCCTGATCCAAAGTTTGGAACACCTTTCCCAATGGTAGATTTCAATCCAAGTCCAAATCTGCAAATCTATCAACCAAACGCTCAATGCATGAGTTTTTCAAACAACATTATCCCACAAAATCAATACATACCAAGTGCAACTTTACCAAACATGACCATTTCAAATCCACACTTGGTAAACTTTCGGGTCAACATGTTTGCAAATCCCCCTAATGTTGTTCAAAATCCTAGCAATATATTGGCAACTCCATGTGTTGATTCAAGTCAAGGTAACACCATGCAAAATCAAAGTTACCTAAATCAAGGCAATATGATTCCCAACCACAACAATATTCAATTTCAATCTATCATGCCGAATCAAAACATCATACCAAATCATCCCATTTTGCCATCGATATCGCAACAGCAGATGGCAACTATCCAAGCAATCCCAACAATCAACATCATTCCCATTCCACCACCACCGCCACCACCACCAAAATACAACACAACCAATTCATTCTCCATCATGTTGCAAGCTGCATAAGAAGCTTCCCACAAAAAGGCACTCCAAGCCCAACAAGCTGAACAAGCTCAAGCACAAGCAGCTCAAGTAGCCCAACAAGCGCAAGCGCAAGCAGAATTCTACGCACTATTGCAAGCAATCCAAGAAGAAGTAGCACAACAAAGAGCCCAACAAAAAGCTTTGTTGGCACAAAAACAACATGACCAACAACAAGCGTTGTTGGCTCAGCAGCAAACACAGGCATTACTCGCCCAACAAAGCTTGCAACAGATTCCCACCACAATTGTTGAAATCAAAAATCAAGATCAATCTATCAATAAGCACTTTGAAGATGTTTCAACCTTGACCAATGATCAAATCAACATACACCAAGATCTACTTTTCAATTATGATCAAAACTCACCAATGATTCCCAACAATGATCAAATTCAAGAAATATCAACATCACTTGATCATATGGTTGAAGACATTAGTAATCTCTCTTCCACAATTGTTGAAAACAATGTTCAAGATCTTGAAGATGCTTCTACCCCATCCAGTGATCAACTCAACATTCATCAAGAGCCACTTTTTAGTGATCTATTTCAAGATGTGTTACAATTATTTGACCCCATTGACATAATCTATGATCCATTGACCAATGATTAGATTGAAAAAGTTTCTACATCGCCTTATGAGTTAGAGGAAATATCTCAAGAACGTATTCCAAAGCATGATCAAAATATTCCACCAAGGTCTAGCAATGATCCTCTCGAAAACATATGGCCATCCTTTGACCTCATGAAATTTGAGAATATTCCTATGCCTAATGAAGATATCTAAGAAAGAAATCCATTGTTTGAAATTGACCCATGTCAAGAACTTGATCAAAAGCATGGCGAAAGCAGTTCCAGAATTAGTCAAAATCAAAAATTTGTATCTCCGAGATACTACAATGATCTAATGGGCACTCTTTTATCTATACAAGATGCCGCAAATGATGATCATATCCACATAGGGCATACTCCTCCATCTACCAATGAGTTTCTTTCTTTGGATGGACATGCAGAGGATCTTCATTCAAAACAAGAGTCTCATACTCTTGAAATCATTACCAACGAACAAGAGTCTCCTACTCTAAAAATTTGTACACATGATCAAGATGTAGAGAAATGCAGAGACATATCAGAAATGGATCATTACGAAAGTTTCTACAGAAGTCATGAATCAGAAACATCCTATGAAGTGAGTCATGAGGAAGACTTTTGTGTAGACAACGAAGCATCAACACTTCTTGAAGAAGCACTACAATCTGATATGACACAAGATCAAGCCAAAGAGATCAATCAGGAAGTCATCCCACATGCAGAAGATCCTATCACTTATAAACTTGGATCACTCACCTTTTTAAAGGCTACCTATCTCATGAATAAAGAAGTTGACACTTTTGAAGGTCCACGACAAAGCAGAGAAGGAGCAACACCTTGTTTCCAAGGGGAATATATCCTATGGCAAATAATTTTTTTCAATAGATCAATTATCAAGGCAGAGGATTAGGCCTACATGAATAGGGTATCCTGGAACCAGTGCAGATTTTTGGCAATCCTAAATGTCAAGGCCTTGGTTATTCAACAATCAAGGGATCTCAACATATCAGTAATACTATCACCATACTGGGGGAAACTTCGTCTCAAGCAAACATCAACATAGGGAGCACGAAGAATCCTTATGATGAAATCAATGCCAATACTACAACCCGCCATGCCACGAATCTTCATCCACCTATCACCCCATCCACAAATTGGGACCAACATCAAAATAAAGATTGAAATCAAAGGGCGAAGCATGAAGGACAAATCAAATACAAATGGATACCAAAAAATACAAAGAAAGATTATCCCTATCAAACTCCATCAGTGAAATAAACTATGGGGCAAAATAAAAATGGGGCAAGTATCCATCAAAGATTTCCACAAAGGAAAAAGCAGGCTTCTCAAGCAACGTACAAAGTGTATCAAGCAGTTGGTCCAAATTCCATGCACACTTCCATATCCACCCATTATTGCTCATCTTCCCAAGTTTGGAGAGTCAAAGGTTCCAAACCATTGACCAATCCATCTTTTATCCCTAAATACACTCCATCCATGCCTCCATGCATAATATCCAACTCTCACATTAACCATGTATTGGCAGCGACCCTTCATCATAAGGATTCAGAAGGCACTCTATCGCGATGGGCGCACAAAGACAAAGTTAACTCCGGTACCAGCAAAGCAGATCAGGGATCTCAAAAGTTACATTCAAGTGCACATATCTTGGCAAGACAACTTCTACAAGTAGGCTACCGATGGAACGTTATGACAGAAGCATCAACATCAGCACCACCAGGTGGTTCAGCATCAGCTTAAAATCTCTCAGAAAATACAAAAACAATCAGGAAAAGTCCTGAAAAAATGGTTACCTTGATGAAAACCTGGCAAACAAGTGTCCTGGTGACAACAAAAAAATCAAAAAATCAAAAAATCCAAAAAAATCAAAAAAAGGATTGAAAACAGTAAAGAAAAAAATCATCCTCTAGCGAAAACCATTTCGGTGGTGCTTTGGACAGGTACCATGATGAAAACCTGGCAAACAGGCATCATGTGTAGAATCGAGCATCTACGTGTGCCAGTTTAGAAGAAAGCATCTTATCACATCCATAATAAAGCTATCATTCCATCCAGATCATTCGTTCATCCATGAACCATTTATCCAACACATTTTTATCCATCTGCATCCAAGGTCCAAGTTACCTTGATCTTGATAAAAGTTTGGAGCACACTCTACAGTTACTTATGGTAAACATCTTGACATGGGTCATTTTCATTGATCCCATCCTATCCAATGCTATTTGAGCCTTGAAGCATTATCCAAATGAGAATCCTCTATTTGAACAGCTTATCTTATGGTAAGATAATTCATATCCATTCATCCAAGAATCCACCCATGGCCATTCAAACATTGCTAGACACTGGGGGCAGATATTTACATCTTGCTTTGAGAATAAATCTTGATCTATATCTTCCCACTTATGTGGTGATCCGAGCATTGGAAAATGTGAAATCAAATTGATCAAAGAATTTGCAAACCAAAAAGAATCCAAATCACTAGCCCATGGCATATTTTGACAGGAAGACATTCCTCATCAAGTGTTATCTTTCGTCGAACATCAATCTGAGCAATCCATATTAGTTGCATCTAATGTGTACTTCAATGTCACAAGAAATCATTAAAACAAATTTGTTCCAAACCAAGCTTCATCAATCTTGATCAATCGAATCCAATCAATCATCACTTTGTTTGACTTAACACACTTAGTCAAACTATCATCTTGTGCACGAGTTTACTCCAGGATAACACAACTTCCTTGGGTTTACAAGTTCATTATCATCACTTTGTTTGGCTTAACACACTTAGCCAAATTATCAAATCCATAATCACCTTGTTTGGCTTAACACACCTAGCCAAATTATCCTTTTTGTACGAGTTTACTCTGGGATAACACAACTTCCTGGAATTTACAAGTGCATTATCACTTTTGTTCGACTTAACAAACTTAGTCAAACTATCAATCCATCAATCCGATTGATCAACATTAAGCTTGGTTTTCAACGAAATCCAAAACAAAGCACTGATATCATCACATATCCATATCCAAATTGTCAGAATCATGCAAAAAAACCAAAAACATTCAAAAAACTCATTCAAAAATCCAAAAACATCCAAATCTTTCAAAAATCCAAAAACATGTCGAAATATCAAAAAATCTTCAAAAATTTCATTATTAAGTCTTGTCAGTTTTTTCTACCTTGTCGAACTACGTCATCTCTGAGCTTGAACATAGGCAAGGTTGATCTTTGATCATCCCCCGAGACAGTTTGCGTCTGTCGCATTGGCATCCATTTGCCCATCTAGTTAGGCATCCGTCGCATTGGCATGCATTTGCTTATCTTTTACAATTAGGTTAGTCTTTATGCATCCGTCGCATTGGCATCCGTTTGCCCATCTAGTTAGGCATTCGTTTGCTTATCTTTTTTCTATAATCAGGTCCGTCCTTTATGCGTCCGTCGCATTGGCATCCGTTTTCCCATCTATTTAGGCATCCATCGCAATGTAAATCCGTTTGTGCATCTATCTCATTATTAGTCAAGTCAATTGGAGTCCGAACTACGTCGTCTCTGAGCTTAAACGTGGGCAAGGCCATCCTTGATTGGCCGCCGAGACACAAAATACCAAAAACATTGAAAAATCTTTAAAATACCAAAAACATTGAAAAATCTTGAAAATACCAAAAACATTTGTAAAACATCTCAAAAATTCCAAAAACAGCCTCAAAACATTTGAAAAAACCAAAATGGTGCATCCGTTTCATCTTGCTTTCACCCGTGATTGTCATCACTCATAATAAAGTCAATCGTCGCTTTCACCCTTTGGTGAGTTAGTCAAAAGCAAGTTTAGTAGGTTCCAAAGTGAACGCCTTATTGTCAAAGTCTTAAGTCTAGAGCAGTAAGCAAGCAAGTTGGTCAACTCGGAGTATCAATAGCTTATCACCCAAATCAGTCTCACCAAAACCCTGATCACTACATGTCCTAGGATGAAGCTTTCCGGCGATGGACATAAGCATCAGGTACCCCACAGTAGTTTAGCCTTGGCTAGTGGTATGAAGAACATTAGCTTGTGTGTTTACTTTATCTTGGTCTTTTTAGACTTATCTTATTTTGCGCTCATTCCAAGGACCTCTCGATGATGCCTAAACAAAACAGGTTTAGAGAGAAAGGAATGGGGCAATGATCATTATCTTTTTATCTGCTGTGCTTGTTGGATATTCTTGTAAAATAACTTTGTCATGTATACTTTGTTTTGTTTGTAGGAAGGATGTTTTAGGCATCTTGTTGACCACATAAGAAGGCTTGTCTTTTTTATGTTTTGGCCCGAGATGTCTGGAATATCTGAACTGCATTCTGAATAAGGTTATGTTTGTCAAGTGTGAACAAGAGTACTCCTATCTGTTTGACGAGTCAAAGTCCATCACACTAGGCGCAACGCCATCCTGGTTCTTAATACCTTGATGCATCGCACCTATGTGAGTTATTAAACATAAAGAAAGTTACACTCTTTATCTCCCATTCCTAGATAAGCAATACATCATCATCTTTCATCATCATCTCTAATAAAGTTGGCTTGTTGAAATTCTGCATCTTCTTGGATTCAAGGGTTTATCCCTCTCATTCTTCTACCTTCTTTCATGCTAAAAATGCATCCATCCTGCATCCATGCTGCATTCATCCTCTCATCTTGCATAATCACGTCATATCATTATAGGACAACATCATCCATCTCATCCATCTCACATGCATCGCATAATCATTTAACATGCTTAAAATAATATAGATTTGTTATTCTAAGCATCTTCCGAACATCTCATTTTCATCATCATTATCATATAGATCATATAGTCTCACAATCCATACATTCATTTTGAACCTCTTTGTCATGAGATCCACCTCAAATTGAATCTTTTCGCTCGATCTCTTGAGGGGGCAATGTACTAACGTACTTATTTTCGCTGGGGCATCTGAAAAATCTGATTTTTTTTTAATTTCGATGTCGGTAGAATCATTCTTTGAACCAATGCAATGAGTACATTTTTTCAAAGAGGGGAAAAATGTAGACATGCAAAACTAACATCGTGCATCGAATTCTTCTATTAATCAATTAAAATATTTATTGATTAATTTCCTAAGGTTCATTAAATAAATAAAATTATTTAATCCTTATGTTCTTCTCATTTGATTTAATAAATCAAAATGATTTAATAAAATGTCAAATCCCTAAAATCCCCTAAGTTAATTAATCTAAATTAATTAACTTCTAATCATGATTATCATTCTCTAGCTTTTGACTCAACTGGAGTCAAATCTAAACTCCTAACTAACCCACCCACTTGCACCAATAAATCATTTATTTGATTTATTATTTCCTCTAATTACATTCAAAATGGAATCAAAATGGAATATTCTTGCAATTTGAATCTTCCCCCCAAAAGGGACTTGTCCCTTCCAACAAGGTTTTAAATGCGATTTGCACAAGTCAAACTTGGCATTTAATGCACCTTTCATGTCTTCTCATGCAAAATTCAAATTTCAAATTGGCACATTGGCCAAGACTTGCACATTCCTCACCCTCTCACAACTTGACAAGTGGCACCTTGTCATTGGTTTGTGAATAATCCCACATTCCTCAAAATCTCTCAATCTTTCAATCTTTCAATCTATAAAATGCAAAGCATTACATCTACAACAAACACACAACACATTCTCACTTGCAAGGTTACTCTCTTCATGAGAGAACTAATCTTGCTCATCACAACACCATTTTCTTAGCAACTTTATCTTGAGGCAAGGTTGCTCTCTTCATTTGAGAGTCAATCTTGCTCTTCATCATCTATCATTTGGCATTTTGCTTATCAAGGGATTGGGAAAGGGCAGCTTTCTACAACACTAAGTTGCACCAATCCACTATGGAATAAATATATTTCATGTTTTATGTGCTTTTGATCATTATTGTCATTTGTTTGCATTTTTGAAATATGGAGTATTATTTCATATGTTTGTTTATTTCTATAATGTTAGTTTTGTCATGTTACTAATATTTGCAGATTTAAGCAACCACAACAACCCACACAACTTAGAGATTTTTTTGATGGCTCCTATGATTTGCAACAATCATCACAACTTGCAAATCACTAACCATGGCTCTGATACCATGATAAAATAGAGCAAAGAAAAACAAAACAGAGCTGATTGGCTCAAACTGAGCACTACTAAAACATAGGCTACAACATTTCATTTATAGATGAAATTGTAATTAATACAATGCAAACTATAGCATTAAGGTGGATGCAACATTTATGATATGTGGGTGCAGTCTGAGGCATGGGCGGTTGAAGTCGGCTATGTTGGCTTAATAAGAAGAATGTGCTCCATAATTAATTTACTCTCACAGTATTTATATGAAACTTACATGTAGGTAAACAATGGCATTCAAGTATGTGTTTTTTTACTTCTTATTGCGAAGAGATGGCCCAAGTCTATTATAGAGATTAGTATGTAGCCAGATGAGGTAGGAAGCTGAATGATACATGGTGGATATTGGAAAATCAATGTGCAAGTGATAGAATCAAGGTACAACCGACAAAGTATAGGAAAGAGTTGGTAGGAGTCCACTGCGGAGGCCGCTATGTGGCCAGCTGAATTGGGAAGCTGAGTGATAGATGGTGGAAATTTGGCTTTCAAGATACAAGGAACATATAGGCCCACTTTTCTTTAAGATGACAAAATTTATGGCTGTCAACCAAAAAATCACCAGGATGATCACCAACAATAAGTTAAAAAATACACTGGCTTTACACTTGCCAATTGCATTAGCTCAAAATTTTCTAAAGTCTATTCAACAAGTCATTTTTCTTAAAAATGCGCCATTCACACATGTGGAAGGAGTTTATGTTTTTAATTCACTTATGACAGTGCATTCATGGGAGGATTTGATAAAAGTTGATAGCTACAAGATTTTCTTAAAGATTTGATAATTTGTCTTAAATGTCTTAAATGGAGATTTCTTCATCTCTTTGTTACTTGATTGACTTGGTGCAAGAACAGTTCACTTGTGGTTTTTTTTCTTTTTATTAGTTCTCTATGTTTTTTTTTTTATTTGAGTTGACATCGTAGAATCCGAATTTTAGTTGGAAATGCTAAAATCTATCTTTATTTGGGGAATTGTGTTTTAATTTTCAAATGTTAAATATTTCAAATGATTTCTTAAATATATAGTTTCTAAAGTTTTAATTTGGGCTGTTTGAAGGTAGGTTGACATCGGAATCAAGGATGAAATCAAGTGAAAACAAGCAGATTGGAGTTGATGAAAATTGGGCATTAAAACTTGAAATTGACAAAGCATTTTTAAATGCTTAGGAATTTCATTTTCTGCTTTTGTTTTCTGTTTTAGACCAACTCACCTTTCTTTTGGGGTTTAAAATTAATCATTGATTTGATATTTTTCAAGTTGGATTAAAATTGAACCTTAGAAACTTATTAAATTTCAATTTGGGTTCTAAAAATTTAACTAACAACTCTCACATTTCGATTTTGGAGCTTTAAAAAGAACTCCATTTTGCATTTGGAAATTAAAATGAACATGTGCTTTTGTGTCTTGTAATCTTTTTTGCAAAGTAATTTCATTTAAAAAGACGTATGCGCTTCTCCCGCGCTTCACAACGATCTTGAGAATCAAAAGTCTTTTGGTGACATTAAGTTGCATAAAAGATTACATCCACATTTCAATTTGGGCACCTTAAAATTGAAAAAAACTTGCAAGTGTGAGTGGAGGATATTGTGTACATTCTCTCTCTTTGTATTGCAACAAAGATTGATTGATTTACAGATATTGCTTACTCACTTCTGTTTATCTTAGAGGGCCTGCTTGGTGGGAAAAAGTAATCACCCGAGGGAAGGACCCAGCCGAGAACACGCTAAAGTCAAGCGACTTCCACCCATGATATAAGTGTGGATATTGGAACAAATGACAATATGACAAGGATTTTTTTGACAAGAAGGGAAACAATGGTGTCTCGCCGAATGGATGGTCCCCCTGAAATAAAATGCCCACATTAAAACCCCTTCTTTAGCAAAGGCCAAAATCCTTAACTATTTGTTGGTGCAAAAGGTTATGTCCTTTGAAACCACCCCACATATACATGTGATTTTGTTGTAGAGATGAAAAGTATGCCATGGTAGATTCATGGGTATTGATGCTTGGCTAACCCGAGAACTGTGTGTCGTGGAGGGGAGCTAGTGTGGTCAAGCATCTAATCATCCGCACTGAATATGCATAGCTGGATTTATCCAAGTGGGAACCCAAAAAAATTATCTTTTCATCCTAGGATTATGCATTCTCTTGGAATTAGAAAACACTTTGCTTGAGTCTCAAAACATTTGAAAAAAATCATTGACAAAAATATTCAAATTTCAAACTCGTTAGGAGGGGAAAATACCTTTGACCGAATCCAAGTGTTGTTGCTTTCCTTAGGGATTCTATCCTTAGAGATTTCTAAACATTTGGATTTACATCATAATTTTCTCTCTCCAAATTCAACCTAGGAGACTATGCTCTTGAAACCTTGATTTTCACATAATGGACCTTGTGGAATAAAAAGGAATTGAGACATAGAAATTTAGTTTGAAACTTTAATCAAAGATTTTTTTGTGGTAAAAAGAACTCATTAAGAAAAGTTAAAAGGCAGTTGAACCCCACACATGTGTTCTTTCAAATGATTTCCCACAAAATCAAAATCCGGAAACCCAAGTTCAAAAGTCTTAGTCCAAAGGCTCGTGAGGAGCATCTTGAAAGACTTCTTGAAGTTAGAGAAATATTGGTTTATAACTTCTACAAGAAATCTTAAAGAAACAACCCTAACTTGTATGAGCTTTATTATCAACAAAATCCAACTCTTTTTCAAAGGTTTTCTTTTCTCACATAGGAAGTATCAAGCGTGGTCTTGAAAACTGAGGTCTTGTAAGAAGGAGTTTTATCTAGGTCAAGTCTAGGATCAAAATCAATCACTCTCATCCATCCCTCAACCATCAAAATCAAAGATCGTCTCACCAACAACTTCTGGAAGCTTTGAAAACATCATTTATGCTAAAATTCTAGGAAAAATCAAAACCACTTTGTTTGACTTAACACACTTAGTCAAACTATCTTCTTGTGTATGAGTTTACTCTAGGATAACACAACTTCCTAGGGTTTACAAGTTCATTATCCAAAATCACCTTGTTTGACTTAACACACTTAGTCAAACTATCCTCTCATATACAAGTTTACTCTAGGATAACACAAAGCTTCCTAGAGTTTACAAGTGCATTATCACTTTTTTTGACTTAACACACTTAGTCAAATTATCCTCTTGTGAACAATTTCATTCTAGGCCAACACACTCTCCTAGAGTTTACAGGTCCATTATCCAAAATCACCTTGTTTGACTTAACACACTTAGTCAAATTATCCTCTTGTGTATGAGTTCATTATAGGAAAACATACTCCCCTAGAGTTTACAAGTTCATTATCCAAATAAACCAATCAAAATAAATCAAATCAAGTCTTAAAGTTTAGCATCTCCCTTAAGGTTTCTCAAGAGTTTTCATCATTCGTATCACCCATATTTCATTTATCTCATCCTCATCACTTTGATCCTTCAATTATCCTAGTTCTTCTCCTCTTTGAGCCTAAAGTTTAGACCAATCTAAGGGGCTAGAGGTTCATCTCTTACATTCCTGAAAATTGATCTCTATTTTATGGTTCAAACTTGATCTCAATACAAGAAGAACATGGAGAAAAATAAAGAAAAATACACTTCGAGCGATCTAAGTCAAACTGAAACAACATTCAACCCTACAATGGTCATTGACCTCCCAATCAATCCTTCTCAAATACCTCAAAATTCTCAAGAGGAAGGTCAAGTGAAGAACATCACTGAAAATGCCTTAGGGATGACACATGAGGAAATCCTTGAGATGGTGCGAAATCCTGAAAATCATTGAATTGTAAATGCTATGATAAGGTTATATGGGTATGTGCAGGATCATCATGGAAAAAATAGGCCCTTAAGCGGCAATAAAATTCAAAAAATTAGAGTTAGGCAACTTGACCTAAAAAATTGAATAAATTATCTATATTATTTCAAAAAAATGTAAGAATAGAATCTGTAGCAAATTGAATGTAGTTTCTAAACTACTAGGTTTATTTTTATTTTTTAAAAATCTATTTGGTGAAAATTTGAAATTTCAATGTAGTATTACTTAAATTTCAAGGAAAAAATAAGAAGTAGGTGTCTGTCTGACCACCCTAACCACAATAAAATAATAATATTTTTTTATAAGATTTTAGATATAATTATGCGACTCATGTTTTGATGTGATGCATATTTTTTGTAATTTTTTTGCAAGTAAATAATTAATTATTATTTTTTTATTACAACTTTTGAAAAATATAAAAAAAATCGTATGTTTGACCACCTTAACCTGGTCAAAACTTCATGAAATTCAGTTCTTTTTTTTTCAATCCTATAGTATGTGAAGCTTAGAATGTGATGCATATTTTGAATTCAAAAAATGTGATACCATTTGAAAGCTATAGATATTTTTCAATCAACCTATCAATCAAGACTTTAGTCGTAATTCAAATAGAAAATGAATAATAATTATTTATTAAATTCAAAGTAAAGCATAATTTATATTGGTAGAAAGCTGAGAATCTCCTTTAAAAACCCTTTTTGTTTCATCAATTTTGGGTAAAAAAAAAGTTGTCAGCCACATGGGGCATCATATCACTTAGATATCACCACTTTTTGGCCCATCATGATCCTGCACATACCCATATCCCTCCTAATACATAATTGAGTTAGCGAATGAAGGGGCTAAACTCGCTTCTGACTATGACATAGGTACCACTCTGGAAAGACTTCTTGGGACCATGCTCTCAAAATCATCCACACTCCCACTTCAAAGCATCACTCAAGACATCCTACAAGTCATATCATCTATCGCTTCAACCCTATTGGTTATTAACAAGGGAAGCACCATACTTCACGAACTCCAAAAACATCACCTTGTGAGCAACAAAGAGTTGGATGCAAACACTATACCAGATCAACTTGTCCTAGTAAATCCATTGCACCCATATGTCCCTCTCACATTCCATGATTATGCCAATCCAACCTCTTATCATGTAACACCAATCTATCCTTTGGGCACACAAACCTCTCTCCCTACCTCACAAGGAGAGGATGAATTTTTTTGAGCCGGGGGAATCTTTGACCCCTCATCGTCACTTCAAGAGAACAAACTTCCTATCTTTCCACCATTTCCACCCCTACCACTTACATCCACATCATCCCTCAGGTTGGGTCCTCCTCCTCTTCCCACCATCAATCAATCAAATCAGAACACCCTATCAAATCCTCCAGTTGTGCCATCAATATTGCAACAACAGATGGAAACCATCCAAGAAACCACAATGATCAACACATCCACCATTCCTTAAAGCATGGTTTCCAAGGGACCAAGCATCTCGATCGTACCATCCATAGCTCAAACACTGATTATCAACACGACTATTCTGCTAATCACAACGTTCTACACCCTTCCCAATCCATCACCACCACTACCAAGACACAACATGGAAAATTCATTGACCATCGTGTTGTAAGCTGCTCGACAAGTTGCCCAACAAAAAGTGCTCCAAACCCAACAAGATGCATAGCTAGCTGCTCAGCAAGCACAAGCACAACAAGTCGCACAAGCCACCCAAGCTTTATTACAACAACAAGAAGTTGTACAACTATGCAAGCCACACAAGCCACACAAGCCACACAAGTTGTACAATCAGCTCAAGCCACTCAAAATGCACAAGCCACACAAGCTGGTCAAATTACACAAGTAGTCCAACAAGCGCATGCTCAAGCCCAAGCCCAATTTTAAGCCCAACAAGCGCAAGCACAAGCACAATACCAAGCACAATTGCAAGTGCAAATAGAAGCATATCAACAAGCCTTGTAAGACTATCAAGTACAATAGCAATACAACCAACAACAAGTACTGTTGGCACAACAACAATACAACCAACACCAAGCATTGTTGGCACAACATAGACATGACCAACAACAAGCGTTGTTGGCACAACAACAACATGAACAATAAAAATCATTGTTGGCTTAGCAACAAGCATAGGAATTACTTGCTCAATAGAGCTTGCAACAAATTCCCACCAACCACCCACTTGTTAATCCCACACCTCAAAATATGTTCACCCCACCTCCTAATCTGCAACATGATGTAATGCCACAAATCAGAATGCTCTCATAGTAAGTGCTTGATCTTCAATAAGGAAAAACAACAAGGACACCCATATATTTGTGTCCTTATCCTTTCGACCGGACCTTAGAAATGATACCATTCCCAAAGGGATTCAAAATCCCCAAATTTGAAAAATATCATGGGATAGCAATCCCTAAAGATCACATCAGGGAGTTCCAGGTACATTATATGGAAGTCACGTACAATGATACTTATCTAATGTGGTTGTTTCCTCAGAGCTTGGCTAGTCCCACCATGGAATGGTTCTCTCATCTACCTACTGGCATTATAGCATTCTAGGAAATCAAAGACACATTCCTCCAAAATTATGCATTCAACATTGGCATGGATGTTAGTTTAGAGGAACTTTCGGTGCTCAAGCAAGGAAAGGGGGAATCATTTTCCTCCTTCCTCCAATAGTGGCAATTCAAGGCCAACCATAGTAAATGGACCATGCCAAAAGAATAACAAATCTGCACTATCATTGCAAATCTAGACAAAACCATGGAATTTTACCTAAAAATGCAATGCATTACCATGTATGATTGATCCCTAAGTCACTCAACATCGAGAGAGCCCTTATAACACAAGGGGACATGCCTACCTATCTTGAACATCAGGACAATTGCCATCCACCAGTTACAATGATAAACCTCACACATGGGTGAAAAATAGAAATGTCACCAATGATGGAGTGGTCGATGCCAAGGTTGTCATCAGTGCTCCAAAGAAAAATAATCAAATGGATCATCATCAACTAAAAAAAAACAACCGCAACAATGCTCAAACCAATGCGGTAACCCAAAAAACACTCCATAATCAAATCAACAATCTCAATAATCAAGGGGGACCACCTCTGCAAAACAAGTATCCCCCCAAGTGGAAGTTCACAACCCTTGGGGAGCCAATTGAATCCATTATGAAAAAGTTGGTTAATGAGAACCTCATCAAGGTCCCCACCCACGATAATTACAATGAACCCCAGGTGAAACCGCCTTGGTACAACAAAAATTTCCTTTATGATTATCACAAGCTCAAGGGACATACGACTACCAACTGCATGAAATTGAAAAACATCATCCAAGATTTGATTGATGATAAAATCATAAATGTTGAGCAACCAATTGGTAACCAAGATCCGAAAATATACACAAATCCAATGACCAATCACAACCAAGGAAACAACAATGGAAAGAAAAATACTGGCAATATAAACCATGTATATGAAGGAGTTTTTACATGCCTTGATGAAATGATCACTATTGTCAGCATCAAAGGATCCAACATTGATTGTGGAGTCACCACACGTGGTGGAAAGGTTAGTATTGTCAGGGCACCACAACCAACTAAGACCCCCACCTCCAATAAAAGATCCATCCCTAACAGTTATAACATCCTTGACTAGTTAAAAAGAACCCCTACTCAGATCTCCATCATGGAGTTACTGAAGATTTCAGCTGCCCACGGGGAAATCCTTGAGGAAGCATTGGCTTCATCCATCGTCTCTGCCCACCTTGATATAGAGAAATTCCAAGCTATGGTTGGTAACATCACCACTCTGAATCTCCTCACGTTTTCTAATCAGGACTTCCCCGCACAGCCATCTCATAACCGTGGATTACACCTTGAAGTCTTGGTCCATAAAAATAAAGTCAAAAGGGTCATGGTTGATGGGGGTGTAGCCCTGAACATCTACTCACTTAAGCTCATCAAGAATCTGGGAATCTCCAAAGATTCCATTGAGAAAGATAAATGCATTACAATCAGAGCATATGATGACCAGGAAAGAGTGTCTCAAGGAACTATCAAACTCTCAATCGAAGTAGGGCCAACTACTATGGAAACTACCTGTCAGGTGCTTGACCTTGACCTACCATATAACATCCACTTGGGACACCCATGGATCCATGGGATGCAAGAAGTTGCATCATCCTTCCACCAATGCGTCAAGTTTTCATACCAAAACCAAGAGGTCACAATTCATGGTGATCCTGAACCCTTTGCCTATTACAAGAATCTAGAGGCCAAATACTACAAATTTCCCCATGTCCCAAAAAATGATGAGGGTCCCTCCACTTCATATATTGATCCATCCAACATCGCCTCCACTTCTAGGATAAAGACACCTTCCATTCCTGACATATCTGACATCAAGCTCATGACCCAAGACAATGGGTGTGGAGAATACATAATGGAGAAGAATAATTTTGGGATAGGAGATTTACCTCAATCTCCTATATCAGATGGGCAACCCCAACCAGCTGAGACACCTGCTCACACTTTCAGGGTGGATCCTTCCAGATTCTGATGTTGGGGGGATCTAAATTAGGAAGATGTAGATGAAAGAGACATTTCAATCTCACTATATCAAGATGAAAGGCCCATGCCTAATCTTCCCATGGAAAAATGAAGCAAGGGGCTACATATGATGCTTGGTATGGGCTACAATAGAAATGAAAGCCTTGGAAGGAATAACAATGACCGATTGGAACCCATCATTGTTGAGAGACACATGAAAAGTATTGGCCTTGGGTGTACCCCTCCGAGTATAACCATACATGGCCAAGGTCCCCCAGTTAACACAATTAAGGCTCCCCCTCAGTCGATGATAACCACCCTTCAATTACCAGTATCTACAGGTCTACCCTTAGATAACTTCACCTTTGATGTAACTGAGGTTTGTAGTAGTAGCGATGATGAGAATACCATAACCAGCTTACCCATGCTTTTTGAAGACTCCTCCCTACTCATGATTAGTGCCTCATCCTTTGAGTTAGACAACCAAAACCACAAAATAAACCTGGTCTAACCCCAACTCATCAACTATGACCAATGAGGACCATCGATTCTAGACACATTCAAAAATGATGAGGCACTCTCAAAATTCATGGGACTAAGGGATACTATATCGTTTGGAGATTAGAAGGCGGGATTTGACCTCACATTGGACACGCTGGCCTATTACAGGGAGACAATTGAGTCCTTCAGTCACAAAAGTGAACAAATGAGAATAATCTCAAGGTCATTGAGTGAAAACCACATTGTGGCACTCTCTAACAATAAAATAGTAAAAATAAAGGACGCATCCAATGGTGAAAACCTCTCTGAGGTGCTGGATGATGAAGGATTCAATCTCCCCCCCACTCCACTTCATCAAGATAAATTAGCAGTCCTAGCAGAACAGTGTAACCTCATCAATTTGGGAACAAAAGCAATGCCACACATCACCTTCTATGCTCAGTCTCTTCTCACAAAAGAACAAGAAATTTTGGCCACATTCTTAAAAGGAAGAAAATTGAACTTTGCATGGACCTACGTTGACATGCCAAGTCTCAATTCGAAAGTCGTGGTTCATCACTTAGCTATCTATCTAGGGGAAAAACCAGTAAGATAAAAGTTGAGAAATATACACCCCCAGATAGCCTTGTTAGTCAGAGTGGAATTACAAAAGCTCTTGGATGTGGGATTCATACACCTGATTGATTATCCTGAATGGGTGTCACATCTTGTACCTATTTTGAAGCCAAATGGGGGTATCCACATTTGCATCGAATTTAGAAATTTAAATAAAGCGTGTCCTAAGGATGAGTTTTTGCTACCAAACATTGACATGATAGTGGATATGATGGTCAGACAAGAAATTCTATTGCTAATGGAAAGGTTTTCTGGATACAATCAGATCATGATAGCAAAGGATTATCAACACAAGATATCGTTCACATGTTCGTGGGGGACCTACTACTTGAACATGATCCCTTTCGGGTTAAAAAATGAAGGAGCAACATACCAAAGATCCATGACACTGATCTTTCACGACATGATTCATAAGATAGTGGAAAACTACAAAGATGACATATTGGCTAAATCTAAAAAAAGACAAGGCCACATATTAGCCTTGAGCTGTATTTTTGATAGATTGGAAAAATATAAGCTCTACCTCAATCCAAAGAAATGTGTCTTTGGTGTGCAATCAGGCAAGATCCTAGGATATCTAAGTTATCAATGAGAGGAATCGAGGTGGATCCTGCCAAGGTCAAGGCGATCTTCGACATGGAACCACCCAAGACACTAAAGCAACTGAGTGGTCTACAAGGTAGGCTCCAGTCCATCCGTAGACTCATAGCGCAACTAGCAGATAAATGGATCCCATACTCTCATCTACTCTAGAAGGGATTAGCATACAAATGGGATGACAAATACGACTAGGCATTTAACAAAATCAAAGAATACTTACTCACGCCACCATTTTTGATGTCACCAATCCTAGGAAAACCACTGATCTTGTACATTTTGGCAACAATAGCAAGTCTTGGTGCTCAATTAGCTCAACATGATGAAAATGGAAGAGAGAGAGCAATATATTATATTAGAAGGACTATGGTAGGACATGATATAAATTACACACCAATTGAGAAAGGTTGTCTAACAGTTGTGTTTGTAGCTCAAACGTTTAGACACTACATGTTGGCTCACCAAATCAAGTTAATTGCAAAGATAGACTTGCTCAAGTACCTACTCTCCAAAGCCACTCTTACAGGAAGGACAACCAAATGGTTCATAATATTAACAGAACATGACATTGAATATGTGGAGTGCAAGGCCATCAAGGTACATGCTATTGCAAACCAACTGGCGCAAGCACCAATGTATGACGATAATCCGTTAGTATCAGAGTTCCCTAATGAATCCATCTTCAACATAAATGTAGCAGACCATTGGAAAATTTACTTTGATGTATCTCACACACAACAGGGGTCGGGTGCTAGAATCTTCTTCATAACACCACCAGGTGATTCTATACCCAGATCTTACAAGTTGTCCTTTTGACTACACAAACAACATTGCCAAATATGAGGCTCTCATTATAGGATTAAGAATTGTTGCACAATGATGGATCATGGCACTCAAATTCTATGGAGATTTGTAGCTTATCATTAACCAAGTTAATAGAGAATACCAAACAAAGGATGACAAGCTAACACAATACAAGATACTGGGGGAGAGCCTCAAAGAGTCATTCATTGATATAACATTTGAACAGATACCAAGAGAAAAAAATAGAGAAACGGATGTGATGGCCACAATTGGATCACTCTTGGAAATCCAACATAATGTCCCAAAATAGGAATTCCTTGTAGAGAAACTTCTCATACTACCATTCAAGGTACCAGACTCTCAATTCATGTGTGAACTCATTGGTCCTGATGATCCCTAGTATCATGACATTTACACATACTTAAGAATAGGAGTCTTGCCCACTGATATAACCCCGAACCTTAAGCAAGCCTTTGCCAAGAGGTCAACCCACTTTGTCATCCCAGGAGAAAACCTTTATTGTAGGAGCATTGAAGGAACCCTGTTGCATTGCCTGAACACGAAGGAAGCCCTGAATGAATTAACTGAGGTACACAATGGAATTTGTGGACCAGACTCGAGTGGTATGACCTTGGCTAAGAGGTTTTTGAGAACTAGATACTACTGGCCAACGATGGAGAGAGACGCACATTACTTTGTAAGAAGATGTTTACAATGTCAGTAGCATGGGGACCTCATCCATGCACCAACTCAAGATCTCCACCCTATTGTTACACCTTGGCCCTTTTCACAATGGGGGCTTGATCTCATCGAAAAAATCACCGTCACCTCATCCAATGGCCACAAATTCATAATCACTACCATGGAGTACTTTACAAAGTGGGTTGAATCCATTCCCATGACCTACATAATGAGAAAGCAGATATTCAAGTTCATCCTGAACTACCTTATTTTCTGATATGGTGTCTCTCAAGCTATTATCTCAAATAATAAAACACCTTTCAAAAACTTGGATGTTCGTGACATGTGAAAAATTCAATATCCAACTTTGTTTTTCCACTCTTTACTATCCCCAAGGCAATGGCCAAGAAGAAGATACCAACAATACCATCTTGAAAATCCTTAAGAAGACAGTCAATGACGCTGGTCATGACTAGCATTTGTAGATAAATACTGCCTTATGGGCCTATCACACTAGCATCCACACACCAATAGGTGCCACCCCATTCTCCCTGGTCTATGAATCAAAAGCCATCCTCCCCATTGAGATTGAACTCCCATCCTTGAGGATATCATTGCAAAATCTCATTTCAGATGAAGAATTCTGGGTCTCACGGCTAAATGAGCTTCAACTACTGGATGAATGGTGCATGGATGCCCTAAATCACCTATAAGTGTATCAAAGTCACCTCAAACATAGCTACAACAAGAAGATCAGGAGGTGAACCTTTCAACTTGGCAAGCTAGTACTAAAGGAGAACCAAAAGAACATACCAAACCCAAAAAGAAAAGGAAAATTTGAGCCCAATTGGTTGGGACCTTTAGTCATCATAGCAAGCTATAAATCGGGGGCATATCAGTTATCAACACCAGAAGGTGAACATCTATAGGAGCCCATGAATAGCTCCCACCTCAAAAAAAATTATTCCTAAAAATATTCCAAGGTATAGAATAAAAAATAACAAAAAATTAGAAAATGTCTTGAAAAATGGTCACCCTGATGAAAACCTGGTAAAGAAGCGTCTTGGTGACAACAAAAAAAATACAAAAATACAAAAATCCAAAAAATTTCAAAAAAAAAGGATTGAAAATAGTAAAGAGAAAAAAAAATCATCCTCTAGTGAAACCCACTTTGGTGGCACTTTGGACAAGTACCTTGGCGAAAACCTAGAAAATAGGTGCCAAGCATAAATAAAGGACTCTCCATTCACCAAGATCCTCATGACTCACTTATCCATTACATTCCATCAATTCTTCCACCATTTGTACACATCCTTACCATAGCTTGATCTTGTTTTCATATCATGTTCCACCCTAGTACTACTTGGCATATTCCCAAGGTTAGATTGTCCAACCTGTATCAAAGTAGTCTATCACATTACATTGGGGGCATGTTCTTGTACCTGCATCGGATCAGATTCATGTATATTCTTGTGGTCTTCCTTAAAATCCATCAAAAAATCCAAAAAAAATCAAAAAATCACATCAAAAAACATCAAAAACATCAAAAAATAAAAAATCCAAAAACATAGAAATCATATCAAAATCCAAAACATGTCAAAACTTGAAAAAACCAAAAAAAGATTCATCCAACCGAACTACGTCGTCTTTGAGCTTGAACGTAGGCAAGGTTGATCTTTGATCATCCCTCGAGAAATTTTAGGTCAGTCCTTTAGGCATTCGTCACAATGGCAATATGTTTGACCATCTACCTCATCAACAACCGAGTCCATGTCAGTTGAACTACGTGGTCTCTACGTGTATAACGTAGGCAAGGCTAATCTATTGATCAGTTCTTGAGACCTCTAGGATAGGTCTTCAAGTTAGTCTCTTGGTCAAATCTTGAAAATCCGAAAAAATTGAAAATCTCAAAATACCAAAAACGGCCTCCAAAACATTTCAAAAATACCAAAAACATCCAAATATCAAAAAAACCCAAAATGGTGCATCCCTCTCATTTCGCTTTCACCCAAAATAATCATCTGATCATAATAAATCAATCATCATCTTCATCCTTTGGTGAGTTAGTCAGAAGCAAGTCTAGCAGTTTCAAAAGTGAACACCTAATCATCAAAGTCTCAACTCTAGATCAGTAAGTCAACAAGTTGGTCAACTCAGAGTATCAATAGCTTATCATCCAATCAATCTTATCATCACCTAATCACAACATTTCCTAGAATGCATCCTTCTTGTGATGGACATCAACATCAGGCATCACCATAGTTTAGTCTTGGCTAGCGGTACGAAGAACATTAGCTTGTTTGTTTACTTTATCTTGCTCTTTTTGACTTATCTTATTGCACTCATTTCGATGACCTCTCGATGATAACCAAACAAAGGGATTTAGAGAGAAAGGAATGGGGAAACGATCATTATCTTTTTGTCTGTTGTCCTTGTTGCATGTTCTTGTAAAATAACTTTGTCATTCGTGCTTTGTTTTCTTTGTAGGAAGGATGTTTAAGATGTCTTGTTGACCACATAGGAAGGCTTTCTTTTCTATTTTTTTGTTTGAGATGTTTAGAATATCTGAACTGCACTCTGAATAAGGTTTCGTATGTCAGGTGTGAACAAGAGTACTCCTATTTGATTGTCGAGTCAAATTCCATCACACTAGTTGCAACACCATTCTTATTCTTTATACCTTGATGCATCGTACCTATGTGTGCTATCAAACATAAAGAAGGCTATGCTCTTTATCTCTCCCATCCTTGGATAAGAAATACATCATCATCATTCATCATCATATCTAATAAAGTCTTGACGACTAATGGACTTGTTGGATTTTTGCATCTTCTTGGATTCAAGGGTTGATCCCTCTCATTCTTCTATCCTCTTTCACACTAATAATGCATCCATCCTACATCTGCACTCTCATCTTGCATAATCATGCCATATCATCATTGGACAAGATCATCTCTCATCATCCATCATCCATGCATTGCATCATCATTTAATATTTTTAAAATATTATAGATTTTTTACTCTAAGCATCTTAAAAACATCTCATTTACATCATCATTATCATATAGATTTTTTAGTTTAACCATCCATACATCCATTTTGAACCTCTTTGTTGTGAGATTGACCCTCAAATTGAACTTCTCACTCGATATCTCAAGGGGGCAATGTACCAACGTACTTCTTTTTGCTGGGGCATCCGAAAAAATTAGATTTTTTTTTAATTTCGATCTCAGTGGCATCATTCTTTGAGCCAATGCAACAAGTACATTTCTTCAAAGAGGGGCAAAATGTAGACATGCAAAATTAACAATCACACATCTAATATTCCTCAGTGTTCATCTTTTAATTCAATGAATCAATATATTTAATGAAATCCTAAATCAATCCTAAAATACCCCTTTAATTAAATAAACGGGTCTTATTTAATTAACTTCTAAAGTTGTTTTTAATTAAATAAATCAAATTTATTTAATTGAAATTACTAACATCATCCTCTTTTAATTAAAATAAATATTTATTTAAACCAAATCTATAATCATTTTCTTCTCATTTGATTTAAACAAATCCAAAAATCTAAATCAAATGTCATGTCTACTAATCATTACCTTAATTAATCAAATCTATGATTAATGGTAACTCTAATCTATGTCCCATCATCTAGCTTTTCCCACTTGCACAATAAATCATTTATTTTGATTTATTAAAACTCTATTTTCCTCAAAAAGAATATTCCCAAGGAATATTCCCTCATTAACTACATTTGTTTGACTTTTTTGTCCAAACAAATTTCCCCTCCAAAACTCTCAACCATATACATTTAATTTCATTTTTCAAATTTCAAACTCACCTAGTTGCATTTATCTTGCACAAAGACCAAAATGTGCTCAAGCTTCCTCCATTCACATGATGACAAGTGGCATGAATCTATTGGTTGAGGATTAGTCCCACATTCCTCCACTTTGCTTCTTCTTCTCTCAATCTCACCTATAAATTCAAGGCTTTTCTCCTTCATTTCCATCTACAATTTGAGCATTCTTACTATAGGCATTTGAGTTCATCTTGCATCTCTTTGTCTATCATCATCTTAAGGCTTAGCAAGGATTGGGAAATGGCTCTTTTACATATCAAGGGTGCACCAATCCAATATGGAATAGGTATCCACCATTTTTTGTATGCTTTCAATTAGTTTAGTTTGTTATTTTGTTTATCAAGCATGATGGATTATTTCATAGGAGCATTATTATGTTTTCAATAGTTTGAACTAATCATGGTAATGAGTGTTAGATTTTATAGCTATTGGCAAATGTATGGTGTTCACACCATTCACACTGATTACCAAAAAAAGTGGGACAAATATCAGTAGGGTGATCGCTCATGGAGGGTTTCATAATAGGATGAATTGTAAAAATGTTCTTTTCAAAGGGGTCGATAGGAGAGATAATAGAGGCTGCACTAACCATTACATTTGCATGGTGATTGTCTTTGTGAGGGATATTATCAATGGTAAAGGAGTCAAACTAGTCTAATAAATTAAGAATGAGATCCTTATATTGTGAGAGTTTATCATGTTTAGTTTGATAAATATCGGTGATTTGTTTGATGACTAATTGTGAATCACCCTAGATCTTAATATTTTTAACCCTCATGATAAGAGTAGCACGTAACCCAGTGATTAATGCTTCATACTCAGCTATGTTGTTCATACATAGGAAATTGAGATGATAGGATAAGGGAATAGGCTTACCAATAGGTAGAATTAAGATAACTCCAACATTGGAGCCTGTTCTACACTTGGATCCATCAAAATACAATTCCCATGTAGGAAGGTCTATAGTAAACACACTGTCATCAGGGAAAGAGGCATTGGTGAGTAATGATAATGGTAAAGGAGCATCAAATAAATGGTCGGTTAAGGATTGACCTTTGATTGCTTTTGAGCAATAAACTTAAGGTCAAACTCAATTAACAACATGACCCATTTAGCAAGACATCTTTAAAGATCTGTTTTAGTTAAAAGATATTGTAAAGGATCTAACTTTGTCATCACTTGCACTTCAACATTGAATAAGTAATGTCACAACTTACTAGTAGAAAATACAAGAGCCATAAATTATTTTTCAATTTTAGAGTAATAAGTCTCATAATCGAGGAGCATTCTAATAATATAATAGATAGGATGCTCTTTACCATTGGAATCCCGTTGGGCTAACAAGGCAACAAGAGCATGCGTAGAAGCAGCGATATAAAGGATGAAAGGTTGGTTGGGTATAGTAGGTTTTAAAATAGGTGGAGTTATGAGGTATTCTTTCAAACTCTCAAAGGCATGTTTACAATCATTATTACAATCAAAATTGACATCCTTTTTAAGGAGATGCATAAAGGGTAATGTATGATTGGTTAAGCAAGAGATGAAATGATGAATAAATTGTATCCATCCTTGTAACGTACACAATTGGGAAATGTTATGAGGAGGTGGCATATTGATTATAACATCAATTTTATTTGTATCCACCTCGATGCCTCTGTGAGATATGATAAACCATAAAAGTTTACCACTATCTACTCCGAAGACACACTTTTTAGGATTTAAGCGCATGTTATATTTGCGCATATGCTCAAAGATTTGGTGGAGGACACTCAGATTATCTTTGTGAGTTAAGGATTTAGCAATAATATCATTGACATAATCTTCCAATATTTTGTGAATGTAATCATGGAAGATTAGGTTCATTATGCGCTCATAAGTAGCGTCAACATTCTTTAAACCAAAGGGCATCATAACCTAACAAAACGTGCCCCAAGTGGATGTAAAAGTCATCTTGTATTGATCTTGTGGGTTAATGAAGATTTGGCTATACCTTGAAATCCATCCATAAAGGATAACAAAGCATGTCCAATAGTGGAATCCACGATCATATCGATGTTAGGAAGAGGAAAGTCATCTTTTAGAGAGGCCTTATTCAGGTCTCTAAAATCCGTACATATCCTAACATGATTATCAGGTTTGGCCACCGTGACAATGTTCAAAAGCCAATGAGAATAATCAATGGAGTGAATGAAACCCGCGTCAAGGATTTTTTCAAGTTCTCCTTTAACATGCAAGACTACCTTAGGATTCATTTTTTGAATCTTTTGGAAAATGGGCTTAGCATTTTCAGCAAGGATGATGTTATGGGTAACTATCTGAGGATCTATTCCTGGCATGTCAAAATATTTCCAAGAAAATAGTTCAAGAAAAGAATGAAGCAAGGTTGTAAGATCCTATTTTTCTTCATCATCTAGGTACTTCCTAATTTTAATCACTTTGTCTTTGTCATCGATATCCATTTGTATATCAAGGGTATCTCCTAAAGGGAGTTCATTAGACTTAGGGACTTTAGGATCATATGGTTCCATGGTGGTGTGAAGATCATTAGTGTTACTAACAGTAGACTTAGAACTCAACATAGCACAAGAGACATGTCTCTTGGAGTGAGAGGTCCTATCCGAAGCACCTAACAATTATTTTAAATCAGCATCACCATACACATAGGTGACGAGGGGAGAATCCACATCAATAAATTAAGGGTGCTTTGCATAAGGTTGGTTCTTAATGTGCAAGAAATGGTATTGGTGTTGAGAAAGGGTCGTTGATTGGCTTTCGTAGCTTTAGAGAAGGAAAACCCTACACCAGTTTTAATGCCTTGCATATTAGGTTTGATGGGTACATAGATGCCTTGCTCATGCTTGCCACATCCTTTACCATTGTAACCCAATTATTTCACAAGATCATAACCATGTCCATAAAGTCTTTCCATTTCTTGTGGGTTAAGGGGTGGTTGATGATCTATCTCATCAAAATTGGTTGTATATGTGTCATTCTCTTCCAAAAGAGATGAGGTAGATATGTGAGAAAGGTGCACCTCTTGTTGGGTAGATAGGACAATGGAGTGTTCATTTGGTATATCCTCTTTGCGTGTGACACTACACTCACCCATAAAGGAAGGAGTAAACTCTAAAGAGCCCCAATCATCACCAAGTAAATTAAACTTGGTTTTATCTGTGGGTAGGTCCATCTCAGGAGAGGAAATATTAGAGGTAGGAATTAAGGTATGGAGAGGACTTGATGTTCCCTTTTTGAGTTGCAAGAAACTCTCAGGTTCGGGGTCGATGCCAATTTGATACACTTTATTGTTATAGATATATTTCATTTTGCGATGAAGGGTTAAGGGTACCGCATGCATCTGATGTATCCATGGTCATCCCAAGAGGAGATTATAAGAAAGATCATAGGGCATGACATGGATAAGAGTTTGTAGCATAACCATTCCAAGAGTAATTGGTAAGGTGGTGACACCAAGATGTTTCTTTGTAACATTATCAAATCCTCTAATGGATAGGGAATCAGATTGGATTTGTGATTGGTCCACATGTAATCTATCAAGAAGCTTCACACTACACACATTTAGGGTGGAGCCATTGTCAATGAGGGTCTTTTTAATACCTATCTGATCATACTGGGCTATAATCATAAAGGCTTCATTTTTTTTGCGTAATTCTAATGGTAGGAGCTCATGCTTATATAAATTAGTATCCACATTAGTTGTGTTCATTTCATTTAGCAGACTTGACACATCATTAGCATTCATGCCAAGATGGACCACTATCTATTGCGAGGTTGTTTGAGGCATGGAGTGATAGTTAGGGGAATTCTAAAGGAGATCCCAAAGGGATATCTTGGTGGGAGTGTTTTTAATTTGTTCAACCAAATCATATTCCATAAGATGTGAGTTGAAACGAGGAGTTGCAGGTAAGATGGGGTTGGGTAATGGCAAGGAATTGGAGGGAGATTGTTGTTGGGGGTGTAGGTTATTATGAGTATAATGAGTGTGGGAAATGGTATCGTTCTTAGGAGGGTAAAGGGTAAACTTAGGTTGGGATGGGGTGAGAGGTTTAGGAGAAGGTGGGTAAAGAACAAATTGAGGTTGGATCATATTGAAATCTTTTGTATTAGTTTGGGCATCACAATAAACCATAGTGGATGAAGTAGGGGAGATGAAATCTTGAAGGACGTCATCTAACATGCCCATATCATCACAACTAAAAGGTTTGCAAGACAAGGGTAAGGAGGTTGTAACTGTATCATCACCAACCATAGTGGATGAAGTGAGTGGAGGAAGCTTTGAAGAGCATCATCTAACTTATGAAAATCATCACTACTAAAAGATTTAGATGATATAGTATTCCTATAGTGAAAAGGTGTGTGCATTGTATCATGTGAGTTGTCTATGTTTTGAGGTGTATGTTTCATGAAACTAACTTGGAAAGAGCTAAGAATTAAAGGAAAAAATGAAACATGCAAAGCTTTAATGCTACTCATAAATGCCATTTTGAGCTAATAATAACCATATAACAGAGTATAATAGAAATGGAATCAAGCATTAACATAAAGAAATAGAGAATGTAGAATCTAGAAATTACATGTAGAAAGTACAGATGCAAAATTTCTACTAGGACTAGATCGTCCAAGGTGGCAACTTAGTCCTGGTATGAGTTTTTTTACTGTTTTTTTTGTGTTTTCTGATGAAAAATTCAATTTTTTGGAAGGTAAAATGAAGAGGTATAATATATATGCCAAATTTATGTATTATGCAAGGAAATAAATGCCAAAAATGATGCCTTTTCAGTAATTCAAGATGGAAAACCCTAGGATGCTTGTTTACACAATGCAACAATCAATGCAATGCTAAAGAAAGAGCTCCTAGTATGCAAATGCAATGAAAATCAGAAGTATGTAATATATTGAAATGCAGATTCACCAAAATGAACCACAAAATTTGTGGGGGTAAAAGGATGGGTCCTCTACAACTTTCTAGGGTTTCACCTAGAAGGAAGAGGGTTTCCTTCGTATTAGCAAGGGCACCCAATCTTGCAATTTGTTCAAATGTTCAGGATTGATTATGTAAGTGAGATGTGCAAAGATGTTGAAATGTGATGAAAACTTAACTACTTAGCCTAAACTAATAACACTCATGTTGCTGGAAAATACATGATGTAATACAATAGAAATAGAAGCAATATGAGCAAATTAACCTAAGAGATCAAGTAAGTGCACCTGGAAACCAAAGAGGGTAGAAGCTAAGATTGTGGAAGTCACTGGAAAATTGGAAAATCAAGGTTTTGAGCCACTTGGGACACTTATGCCAACTAGGGCGACCTACCCTTTTCGGGAAATCTACTCCAAATCCAGTTCTATCAACTAGGTCCCCAAATCTACAAATTTTAGTGTCGGAAAGATTCAATGGGACTAGGTCACCATTACGGGTGACCTAGTCCCTTTCTACTTTTCTGAGAAACCGAAACTTGACTCGAAGGCCTTTGGTCTATATTTTGCTTCTTCACAGGAATCCTATTCCAAACCTACAAAACATAATATATTTGTGTTCCTAATGTGGGTTTTTCCTTGGTGAAACTCCTTGTTTGTTTTCAAACTTGAAATGAAATTGAAAATCTGCATAAAACCCTAGCCCTAAGTGTGTGTAGGACTAAGAAAACCTGAAACAAAGCAAAACCCTATTTTATTGTTCTAGAATAAGATGCATGTAAAGGATTTAAAATGATGCAAGACTCTAACCCTAGAAACCCTACACCATTGCAAATGAATGTAACAAGGAATGCAAATGGGATGCAAACCTCAAATATGCAAATTGATTGAAAGTAGAAAATGGAGGCACTTTGAAATTAGTCTTTAGGAGTGATTTGGTGGCTAGTTGCACCTCCTCAACTTAGATTTCTCCATGGATCTCCATAGGCATCTACCTCCAACCTTTGTCAATATAATGCCACTAATTGTTACCTTGATAGAACCATTTGTAGCTACAAATTGAAGGTCAGTCAAAGGTATTATTATAAGAAATATACTTCTAGTAACACAATAACCATTTTTCCATATCTTGAGATAATAAGGAAACCACCTCTCTAATCATCTCTCTAGTGAGCAACACATCAATCTCATAAAAATCAACTATTCCTTTATTGGATCACAATCAATCCATACTTTTGTCTATGCTAATACAATTGTATAGGCTCTTTTTTTCTAAACATGTTTTAATATTTTAGTTAGATGCAAAAAATTATAATATAATAAAGCATTGTTAAGTTTGTCAATCTTAACTATAAGTTGTGTGAAATAATTTTCCATGACCATACAATATAATTGTTAAATAAATCTAATAGAATAATTTACACAATAATAATCAAAAATTAAAAATTATTCTATTCTAATAAATAAATTAGATATTTTTTTCTTAATAGATTAATTTTTACCATTATAAATTAAAAAAATCTAACTAAATTAATTTACACAAAATAATCATAAATATTGAATAAATTATAAATTATTTTATTTTATGATAATAAAATTCGATTTTATGATGTTTAAATCAATTCATATAATAGAAATAAATTTTATTAATTTATAAATTGTATACTTTTATTTTATAATCTATTCTTTTTGAAATTTATTACTTTAAAAAAAATATTTAATGAGTTGAATGGAATTCAACTCAACGTAATAGCTCCACAAGGTGCCAAATATGTATATATTTTTTAAACCCCTTCGCCACGCGGTTTGAAAATTATTCTTAATTGACTTGACTTCACATTTACTTATAAAGTGGGAAAACGAAATTCAATTTAATACTTGGAATACCAATCCCGCGGTTGGATTGTAAGCACGCGATAGGAAATAATTGAAAACTTGCTGAATCAATGACAGAGATAATTACTTGTCGACCACAAGTGTATGCTGAGTTGACCTTCTTGACGGGTCACTCAAGTTATCATTGACCTTCTTGACGGGTCACGGGTCACCCAAGTTATCATTGACCTTCTTGACGGGTCACCCAAGGTATCAGAGGAAACATCCTTGCAACTTCATTGAAATGAATCTGGAATTTTCTTTCATGCTCTGGATAATTGTAGACTAGAAATGCGGGATTATATTTTCACGATAATGATATACACCCAACTAGGGATAGGTTGAGTAAACCTTCCATCCCTTTTTTTTATTATTAATAATTATTTAAATTTGGATATCAATATTTTTGTTTGAATGTTTATAGTTTCTTAAAAGATTAGTTTTGTCAATAATTATGTAAATAATTAAATTATGTAAAACAATGAAATAAATAATGATTGGATGTTAAACAATTAACAAATTGAGTTTATACAAATTCTATTACAAATAACTAGCTCAATTTATATTACATTAGATTGTAAAAAAGAATGTTATACTTTATCTACTAAAATTTCATAGAGGAACAATTTAGAGACTCATCATTCTTGCTCTACTACTATAGAAATTGGTATATTGAGCTCACTAACTCCTTGCTTTGTGTCAACTAAAATTTTAACCCCATCTTTCATATTAGGTCTCATTTTTGGATTTTCAAGTGTACAAATGATTCCTAATCTTTTTATTTGATATTACAGGGGTGTCCTCGTGAACCATCCCAACGACCCAGTAGCCTGTATCTTGGGTACCTAGGGCAAGCTGGGGCAAGACTAGTCCCCTGCGGGTGAGATCCCCTGCCCGCAAGAAGTCCCACGTCTTAAACCCAGGAGTGGAGATGAACCTGAGACAAGCAAACCCACTGCCCAAGCCAACTCAACTACCCATGCGGGCTCAAATGATTCCCAATCTTATAACTTTTTCTATTTCATCATGAACATGTTTGTCCATATGGAAAATTTTCAAGCAATCATCAATGAATATTGCCAAGTTGTTTTCTTCTTGTGCCTTATTTTCCCATTGAGAAAGAGTTAGTCCCTTCTCAGCTAAACTTGAGCTTGTTGGCTTTACACCACTTATCAGCTCCAGCAGTACAACTCCAAAGCTATATATGTCTTCATTTGGAGAAGACCCCATTTGATATAATCTCTTTACAAATAAAAACTTTAAATATAAGCACAATTGTTCTTGAAAGTTGATTATAAATAAATAAATAAATAAAAAGTTAAGAGATCAATTTTTTTCATATAACATTAAATTATTAAAATAAAAAATTCAAATACACTTTTTGAAATCTCAATTAGTAAATAAACTGTTATTATA
Organism: Sequoiadendron giganteum; assembly: GCA_007115665.2. NCBI lineage: Eukaryota > Viridiplantae > Streptophyta > Pinopsida > Cupressales > Cupressaceae > Sequoiadendron > Sequoiadendron giganteum. The sequence continues at coordinate 228,092,913 of CM021104.1, read as the reverse complement.
TAGATCTTTTTAATTCAAAGCCAAAAAAAATACTAAACTATTCTTAAACATTAATATCTTTAGTTTTTAACCAATAAAAATTAAAAAAAATTACAAAAATTATATATAAATAAAATATTTACACTCCTAAAATCAATTCCATTACAATTTATTCACACAAGCAACAAGCTAAATTTTAAATCATGACCCAAAAAAAAAACTCTAGTCTCTTATTTTTTAACTTATCACAAATACATACCCTCTTGAAGGAGAAGCATTTCCCTAAAAGCTTGTTTGATTATAAATCTACCTACAAGTCAACAACTTTGAGATCTTTGGTAGATCCACGTATCCTGACATAAATTCTATTAAAACTTAGTCACTTAAAATAACCTATCTTCTAATAACAAAATAGAATTAAACAAAAGTTATCTAGGATTTGAAAAGGAGATTACAATACTTGGAGCTATGTAGCCAATAGTAAAGAAAGAGCAAAAGGAGCTTGTTGTGATCTCATTATTGCTCATGATCCTGGCTACGCCAACGCTAGCAATATGGGCTTCCAGATTTTGATCAACAAGTATATCTAGCTTTTATATGCTCCACAATCAAAAGAATCAAACCCTCATGTAAAAAGGGATTGTTGGGATTCTTTTTGAAATACAAAATCGCATTCTCCAAAGATGAGAGAAGATAGAAAGTGAATGAGACCATCTTACCATGGCGAAAATGATTTAGCAACACAAAGTCGTGGCCATAAAAAGCCATGTACCTCCCATCCAAGGTAAAGTACCACATCAGAACCATGGACACGTCACCCCAAATAGGTTTAATTTTGGTGCGATCAATACCACCACACTAGAGTCTAACCATTTTTTCTTCTCTTTATCCCTCAGAAAGTTCATTCTCACCACCCTAGACATGGATTTTTCATTGAAGAATTTGCTCTCCTGAGTCGACAGTCCAGTAACTTCCACTATAAACTCCTCATTTGCAGTGATGTCCATACCAAACAAACTAAGCACCTGACCATGCCAAGTTACCACAAACTCTTGCAAGACCTTTGAATCAAACTTGTGCATTTTCCCCATGAACGGAGTAACCCATCCTTTCTATAAATTCTTCCATACATCACCATTGGCTTTGATCTCAGCACACAAGAAGGGCTCTAACCTACATCTATCACCCCCATCTTTAAAGGCACGAAGCACTTCGTAGGAAAAAACCCCACAGATCACAAATGCAAATAATAAAAAAGGCTAAGGATAAAATTGCACCCAAAAAGCATGTAGACCTGCCTTTCAAGGTACGGAAAAAGATAATTTCTAGATCCCTCCTAAAAATACAACTCATCCTCCTACAATTTCCAATGAGCGCCACAACCATCAAGTGTCTAATTAGTATCATAGGCTAATTATTAACTCACCATCCCTTTATTTCACCGGAAGATACGACCCCCTCCAAATAATTAGATGCTATCATTGTTAAGGAAAGATATAATCTCCACCGACAGATTATCATTAATCTCCCATGACCTAGTCGAAGACACACCAAGATTAGCCAAAATACCTGCAACACCATTAGCCTCACAAAAGGCATGGGAAATATAAACTTCTTTAGAGTCATTCAACAAAGACAAAACATCAACAATAAATCTTTCAATAGACCAAGAAGGAGGGGAGAGCTTCCTAAGGTGATTGATAATATTCAAAGAATCCCCTTCCACTAAAATTTTGGAAAACCCTTTCTCCCTAGCCAATTTTAACCCATGATAGGCTGCTCCAGTTTCATCATAGTTAATTTTTTATATATGTTAGTTGTTAGTTAGTTATTATTTATGAGTTAGTTGGTAGTTAGTGGTTTCGGTAGTTAATAAGGTAGAATGATTTTTATAAGACATTTCAATCTAGTAGTTGTGAGTTTAAGATGAATGATTGAATTTGTGTAATAGAGTCACACATTCTCTTTATTTATTTATCAATTTCAATAGATGCCACACAACATAATTGTAGATACTTAGAAGGAAAAACAACATTATTATAGCTCACAAAATCATGAATGAATCTCAAGCTAGATAAGTGGATATATATATATATATATATAGGAAATATGAGAGACGAGAACAACCAATGAGAAAATTAATCTTTAACCAACCAAAAATAGACAAAAGATACAATCATGAAGTATGTTTTCTACTAAGTATTATGACCCACTCACTACAACTAAGGTAAACTAAATGTCTAGAAAAATGCATAATATCCAACTAACGAACATTAAAAACTTACAATAATACTACTTTTAGAGTTTAATATTTTATCGAAATGGCTAGTTATATATCAAGAAAAGGAGAAGTAGTGATATCATGAAAAGTTGAGGTAGAATAAATATCAAGGTGAGTAGCACAATGATCATTAGAATTATACACTATTATCAGTAGAGATAGTGGCACCTTGATCATTGGACTCAAAATATTGACCAGCATGCTACCATAATAAGTAAATGTTGTTGAACATCTACATAATGTTGACCACTCTCAAAATAGGAATGTCTAAGGTAAGCTATACTCGTTGTGATGACAATGTTGATCACCCTTGAAACTTATACAAAGTATGCTAAATGTATGGCTCTACACAATGGATATGGATTTCATTACATAAAATTATCAAATGATGATCTCTCAATAGATTTAATGTGTGGCTTTGTATCAAAGTATGGAATGGATTAAAATATACACACTATCCATGCATCCTCTACATATAACAAATAAATTATACATGTGTGAAGAGGACAAATTATTGAGTGTAGAAATACCAACCATACATCTTAATTAAAAACTACTCAACTTTGTATATTTACTAATTACTCTTAGTTATATCTATATTGAACTCAATTTTCTTCCCTTAAGGAAGATTGAATAATAGAAGTAGCCAATCCCTCAAATCTTGAGTTGAAAATGTGAGTCCTCTTCTAACCAAATATTTTTGGTCTAATATAGGGTCTAGGTGATAGATACCATCTTTCTCATTTGTTCGAAATGACAAGATATATCCATACAATTATCATCAAGGTTCATCTAAGCGTTAGCATATAACTATTGCATGCAATATAATGAAACCTAATTGTTACTTGGATAATAACCATTTGTAGCTACAAATCGAGGGTTAGTCAAAGGTGCCATTATAGGAAATATACATCTAGTAACACAAAAACTATTTGTCTTTATCTTGAGATAATAAGGAAAACACCTCTCTAATCATCTCTCTAGTGACCAACAAATTAATCTCATAAAAACTATCCATCCTTTTATTGGATTGAAATCAATCCATACTTTTGTCTATGCTAATAAAATTGTATAGGCTCTTTTTTCTAAACTTGTTTTGATTTTTTAGTTAGATAAAAAATTGTAATATAATAAAATGTTGTTAAGTTTATCAATTTAACTATAAGTTATATGAAATTATTTTTCAAGGCCATACAATATAATTATTAAAAAATCTAATAGAATAATTTACACAAAATAATCAAAAATCAAAAAGTATTATATTCTAACAAAAATAAACTAGATAATTTTTTTTATAATAGATTAATTTTAATCATTATGAATTAAAAAATTTAACCAAATTAATTCACACAAAACAATCATAAATATTAAATAAATTATAAGTTATTTTATTTTACGATAATAAAATTTTAATTTTATAATGTTTAAATCAACTCATGTAATAGAAATAGAAATTTATAATTTATAAATTATATACTTTTATTTTATAATCTATTTTTTAAAATTTATTACTTTAAAAAATATATATATATAATGAGTTGAATGGAATTCAACTCAACTTAATGAGTCCACAAGGTGCCAAATATGTAAGTATATATTTTTGAAACCCCTTCGCCACACGGTATACGCGGTTTCAAAATTATTCTTAATTGACTTTTCTTCACATTTACTTATAAAGTGGGTAAACGAAATTCATTTACTTGGAATACCAATCCCGCGTTTGGATTACAAGCACGCGATAGTAAATAATTGAAAACTTGCTGAATCAATGACAGAGATAATTACTTGTCGACCACAAGTGTATGTTTCATTGACCTTCTTGACGGGTCACCCAAGTTATCAGACGAAACATCCTTGCACCTTCATTGAAATGAGTATGGAATTTTCTTTCATGCTCTGGATAATTGTACACTAGAAATGTGGGATTATATTTACATGATAATGATATACAACCTAAAATTTGCTATCACCAACTAGGGATAGGTTGATTAAACCTTTCATCCTGTTTTTTTAAATAATTATTTAAATTTGGACATCAATATTTTTGTTTGCATGTTTATAGATTTTAAAGAGATTAGTTTTGTCAATAATTATGTAAATAATTAAATTATGCAGCACAACAAAATAGATAATGATTGGATGTTAAACAATTAATAAATTGAGTTTATACAAATTTTATTAGAAATAACAAGTGCACTTTAGATTACATTAGACTGTAAAAAAGAATGCTATATTGTATCTGCTAAAAATTCATAGAAGAACCACTTAGAATCTCATGATTCTTGCTCTACTAGTATAGAAACTGGTCTATTGAACTCCCTAACTCCTTGCTTTATGTCCATTAATATTTTAACCACATCTTTCATATCAGGTCTCATTTTTGGATCTTCATGGGTACAAATGATTCCCAATCTTATAGCTCTTTCGATTTCATCATAAACACCTTTATCCTTATAAACACTTTTCAAGCAGTCATCAATGAGCACTATCAAGTTGTTTTCATCTTGTGCTTTGTTTGCCCACTGTGAAAGAGTCGATCCCTTCTCAACTAAACTTAAGCTTGTTGGCTTTACACCACTTATCATTTCCAACAATACAATTCCAAAGCTATATACATCTTCCTTTGAAGAAGGCGCCATTTGATATAGTCTCTCTGTAAAGAAAAAACTTAAAATATAAGCACAATTGTTTTTGAAATTTGATTTAATATAAGATAACAGAATTTTTTTAAGAAAAGCACAATTTTGTTAGATAATATTAACTTATTAGATTTTAGAATTTTCAAATAATAAACACAAATTATTATCATATAGATGGTTTTTAATTGAAAACAAAAAAATAATTATTCTTAAATATGAACACTTTAATATTTTTACCAATAAAATACTACAATAATTTAATACTTTTATGTATGAATATAAATGAAATATATTATTTACTACTTTCAATTGCATTTACACTCGGAAAATAATTTCCATTGCAATTTACTTACCCAACATCGTAGTAAATTTAATATCATGACCAAAAAAATCTTTACTTGACCCTCTTGAAAGAGTAGCATTTCTCTAAAAGCTTGAACCTAAATCTTGTCTGAATATATATCTACCTACAAGTCAAAAAACTTTGAGAACTTGCTAGATCCACACATCATCTAATAACAAAAGAGAATTTAAACAGAAGTTATATGTAGGATTTGAAAAGGAATACAATACCTGGAGCTGTGTAACCAAGAGTAAAGCAACAGCCAAAGGAGCTTGCTGTGAGCTCATTATTGTTCATGATCCTGGCTACGCCAAAATCAGCAATATGGGCTTCCAGATTTTCATCAACAAGTATATTTCCAGGCTTCAAATGGCAGTACAAAATATTGTTCTTACATTCATGATGAAGATAAGCCAACCCATTAGCAACTCCGACGGCTATATTCAATCTTTGCTTCCAGTCCAATCTGCAATCCAGTGGGCCGTGCAACAGAACGTCCAAGCTAAAATTAGCCATGAATTTGGAAACTATTATCATTTCCTGGCCATTGAAGAAATAGCCTAATATTCTCATAAGATTTCTGTGACGAAGCCGCCCCAAAATCTCCAGCTCTGACAAAAAATGTTTCAGACAACGTTCTCTATCCTCAGAAAATTCCAGTCTCTTTATGGCTATTGTTTGGCCTTTGGCAAGGATTCCTCTGTAAACTGTTCCAAATCGGCCTTTCCCAATTATCTTTCTTTCGCTAAAATTGGCCGTTGCTTCAAGTAAATCTTCTCTCGTGAATTTCAAATATGGCTGTGAAATTCTTTTGATTTCGGTTTCCTGCTTTTGGAAAGGAGAGTGATGGGTTTTGTTCATATAGTGTTGCAGGAAGAGAGGGAAGAGGAAAACACAAGATAATATGAAGTTAATAGTAGTGAACAGGGGGAAAACTCGGAGAACTAAATGAAGAGAATAAAGCTTCCATGATATAATCAGAGAGACAGCGCAGGTAATTAAATAAACAACTAATAAAACCCTCACTGATTTCCTCATTGCAGTGCTTCCTTTCACTACTGCAGAGCTCCGTCTGTAGGTGGAAAACCTATCCACCTTTTACAACATATTGTATTGTATTTAACAAATTAATAATTATTGTGGCTATTTATAAACATAGATTGATTGATATTATCAATAATCCAATCAATCACCTTTCCACAACAGGAGGAGGATACTTCCCTTGTCATTATCAGGAAGGATTACACCTGCAAGTTTTCTTAACCACCTAATTCGAGAATTTCACGTTCACACACTTCCTAGATAATTAGAGATATTTTTTCAAATACAATAAAAACTTTGAAGAAGACTGTATTATATAATAAGGAATTTTGTATTTATTTATTAGTACAAGATTATACAGAATTATAATTAAATATATATTTTATGATGTGTGTTTAAAATATGTTTTAATATTTGAAAAGTGATTTTGAATATATAATAATCAAATAGTTGTTTGACAAGGTCAACCATCAAATTTAGGTTCAATTTTCATATGAGAAAACAAATATATATTTCTTACTTTGAAACATATTTGATGAGTATTTTAAAGGAGATAATCTTGTAGTTGAATATCTTAATTTTGTGCCTCTCAATATTATATGCTGCAATTTTGAATTGGGCCCAAATTTTTTTAGCAATTTATTTCACAGGTTCATTGCTTAAACCACTGCAAAATAAATATCTCACCACTAATCTTCTTAGCCCTCCCATATGAAAGATATAGATTAAAGATCTCGTATACAATTACTATGAAATAAGAAATTGTAATCATAGTAAATGACCACAAATATAATTATCACAATAACTCTATGCGAAGCTCAACTATAATGTCATGTGAACATGAACCTTTAGGAGGAATCACTAGACCATGAAGAGAAAACATATAGATCAGACCATGTCCTCCTACCAACACTCATGTGCTAAATCTATGATAAATAAGATATCCTTCCAAGATTTCCTAATAGAAAAGAATCCTCAACATCTTATTGAGTTCAAATGCAAGGTCAACCATACCAATATCTCAATAAATAATCTAGGATATGGACCTATCAGATCAAATAAAGACCAAGCAAATAATCCATTCTATAAATGAGGGAATATGCCCAAAGCCACTAACTATTTTATCTACTCTTAAAAACACATTGACCTCAAATTGAAACTACAACTAAAAATTAAAACATAAGGAGATAATTAACAATAACCAACGATCTATTGCTCCAATATGTTCTCAAAAATAACATTCATTTCTCAAGAGTCAATAAATCATAAAATACAAGATACAAAGAAATAATGCATCTAAATATTAGGTGGGAAATATATATTAGATCATTCACCACTAAGAGAACTAAGAATAGGGAAAAATATTTCTCAACGTATGAAACGTCAAATAAAAAAATACTCTAAATAATGAATAATATCTTCAATAATTCCACACAAAACTCACATCTAAGTCTAGGTGTACGCTTCTTAGTGTTCTTTTGAAAAACCATAAAGAGTAGTTATCTCAACACATGGTCCCTATAAATAAGACATTTCTATCCTCACCCAAATATAATATACGTGTATGATTTGTAGTGTAGGAAAATGCACACCCTTGCATTTTCACACTTGTTTGGGCCTGCCTTGCTTTGTTTATCCTTATTTATGCCTTAATTGGTCCTATTTTGCATCCACAAGCCTTATAAATTATATATCTATTTATGGCTAATCTCGACAAACATCAAAGGCTAAATGACAATTTAATGATTTTGGCTGTGTGTCCTTGATTTTTGGACTATGACTAAGATAAAACCTAGGGTGTCTTTTTCCTCCAAAGGTCTTGGGGCCCTCTTTTAAAAATCATCTTAAAAGGCACCCTTTTTGGAGTCTATACCCTAAGCTTCAGGCCTCAGGACTAAGATGCCACCTACAAAATTTTAGTCCCCCTTAGGTTATTTTCAGGATTTAATTTCAAATCTTGGTGGGATTTAGTCTCCTTAATTAATGATTTCATATGTTGGCTTCTTGTAGTGTAGTTTCGAGCTATTAAGCATGGATAAGTATAAATACAAGGTTCTTTCACTCATTTTTCATCCTAGCAACTTGAGTATTGATGCATTATAGAAAATTTTTGATCAAGAGAGAATTCAAGAGCAATTCATCAAGCATTTGGAGACATCATCAAGATTCAAGCATCATGTCAAATATATTCTTGCATCATGTGTGTTTTTGAGCTAACATTTGTGATGTAGGGTTTTGATTTAAGCAAGCAATTCAAATCAAGATTATCAATCATTCATTCAATTCAAGATCTACATTCAAGCTAGCCACTTCACACAATTTTGTAGATTTTGTAACAAGGGTTTGATGAGTTGCAACAAAGCACTCTGTTCATTCATTATTTCCCTTCATTATTCCATTTCATTCCAAGGTTTGATTACCAACAAGGGGTTTGACCAAGGAAAACCCCCCATATATTAACAATCAACATGTTTTTCCTCTCTTGTATGTTTTTGTTTCCATATTTAGGTCAAAGAATTGAAGATCATTTGGAGTACAAAGTTATAAAGTTGCAATGCAAAGTTGTGATTTTCACGGAAAGTCACCTATAGGCTAGATCTAGAAGTCTGAGGACCTAAGATTTGAGAAGAAGGAAGTGCAGACCTTCGACCTCAAGATCACATTTTGAAATTGTGGAAATTCATATAGAGACTAAGGACATAGTAAGGGTGTCTTCGTCCTCCTAGAGGTATTTCAAAGAGATTTGTTTGGATTTTGTTCTGACATCCAATGATTATGTGTTTTCCCTAAAAAACAACATTAGGACTAAGAAGATAGTAAGGGCGTCTTAGTCCTCCCTAGCATATTTGGATATAATTTTTGTATTTCTAGAATGCTTATCACATTTCTAGGCTTCCTAGGTCATATGAAGAATATTGTGTTCCCCCTCTCTTTTACGTCTAGGGTTTTGGACCTAGAAGGAAAGGGGAAATCTTCACACACTTAACTCAAGAACAAACCCTTGAGATCTATTTGCAAAGGAGGAAGAGATCTTGCAAGAGGGTTATCCTAAAGGTTGAATGAGATCTAATAAGGGGTTAACCACCAAGTGTAGACTTGGAAAAGACAATAATATGTAGGATGCAAAACAAAACCCTAATTGAATGAAAACTAACCCTAAATGACCTAGAAAGGTGAATGAAATGCAACAAAAAATTGCAAAGATAGAAAGTGTGGACTTGGAAAACTCGAGAAGGTAAAATGGAGGTCTAGATCACTAAAAAATATACTATCAAGGCTAAATGGGACTCATTCACCAAGCTGGGTGAATCAATCCTGTTTCTGGAAAAATGTGCTAGAACAAGTTTCTGCCAAAAGGGTATCCAGATCTATAAAATTCTCTGTCAGGCCTGTACAGTGGGACTCATTCGCCACTTGTGGTGAATCAATCCACTTCTACTTTTCTGGAAGTTCAAGACCTGGTTCTATTCTTCTCAACTTTCTTTGTTCTCTTGATTGATTTCTGGATCTAAAACTGCAAATTTGCACCTGTAGGTCTTCTCCAAGTTTCTCTAAGGGTTGATGTAAAATTTGATCACTTGACAAATTTCCTCCAATCTTTCTCCTTGTGAAATATACAACCTAAACCTACAAATCACACACAAAGGAGAGGGGAAAATGTTGTTGGGTTAGTGGATAGGGGTTTGCCTTGGTCAAGCCCCTTGTTGGTAATTAAACCTTGAAATGAAAAAAGAAAAGAATGGATAATGATGAATGAACAAAAGGAAATGTTGTAACTCGCCAAACCCTAGCAATAAGGTGCTACAAATATGCTTGAAATGGCTGAAATGGACATGGTTCTTGAATCTTTCTTGAATTATGTTGATCTTGCTTCAAACACATGCTTTAATCATAAATTCTAATTCATAATTGTTAGCACATTAAAACATATGATATATGAAATCTTTGACATGATGATTGGCACTTATGCTACTCTAAAATTCTTAATAATCTTCCCATGAATACTCTTGAATTCTCTTGTGAATGCTCAAACTCTCTTGTGAACTCTCTTGAATGCTAGGTATGAAAATGAGAGAGAGAAACTTGTATTTATACTCAATTATGCAAGAATTCCCTAAATTACAACACTACAAGTCGACATGAGATCTAGGAGAATAAAATCCCATCAAAAATTGGAATTAAATTTGAATTTTGGTCATAGGTGACTCATTTGCCCAAGGTGGTGAATGAGTCCCATTAGACATAATGTATGGGACCAAAAATAAGAACTGCTTAGAAATGTGTGAAAATTGGTTCAGGGCCAAAATATCCAATTGGGACCCATTCTTCCAAGGTGGAAAATGAGTCTTAGATCCCTAAATCTAGGCCACACAAGCTAGAAACACTTGAATTATGATTGGTTACTGATTGGTGTCAATATTATCCTCGAAAATATGCAATAAATGAGGCTTGTGGATGCAAAATAGGGCTAATTAAAGCATAAAAAATCCCAATTATTAATGAAAATCCTAGAGAAATGTGAAAGTGTGTTACAAAAATTTACAACACTCCAAATAAGGTGAGATTAAAGTTGATTTTAATTCAAATTTTCTTATTATGATTGGTTATTTGATAAAACCCTAGAAAAGTGTGAAAGTGTGTTACAGCACTTCACAACACTTTAGCAAGGTACCATTAAAATCTATTAGTTCACAAGGGCCTGAGACCTAATGTGAATGTGCCATCCACCTTAAAACACTAAATCAAAGAAACATTAAGCCAAAATCCACAAGGAGGGCCCAAATGAGTGTGAAAATGTCAAAGGATCCATTTTTCTACACTACATTTAGGCCCCACTTTAGTGAGAGGATGAACTTGCTTCAAAATCACACTAAAGTACACAAAAACACATCAAGAGGGGATCAAATGTACCAATTCCAATAATATGGTACAACAACAATCAAGAGGGGTGATCGAGACCCTAGGATCAAGATCACAAGAAAAATCAACAGGGGCACAAAAGAACGCGCATGAGAATGATATAAAGAGCAACAACAAAATATAAGCACACACTGCCAAACATGCAAGAGGGAAAAAGGTAAAAGAGAATCAAATCAAGATTTAATTTTTTTTCCATCAAGATGTGGATCAGATCTATACTGTTTGTCCAAAAAAAATATACTCACTATGAGGCAGCGTAACTTCCGACTATCCAGTGGGTGAGAAATCCTAAAAGTTGAGACACATACACTGATGGTTGGTGTGCACTCACACACATGCAAGTGGCTATGGGGAAAGTCATGCCTCAATCGGGCTTTCCACTCAAACCATACCAAAGTTATACCTATTGATAACTTTAATAAGGCACTACACAAAAATGATTTTTGAGCTTCATGAGCCAAGCAAAACTTTGTATGCTTGGAGCTCATGAACAAAAATATGGCTCTACATGCATGCAATCTATGCTATGCGAGGTGGCCATATAACAAAAATTGCAAAATGAAAAATAGGAAATGTTCAAAGGAGTCTTTCTTAGTTCATGCGAGGTCTTAACTTAGGGAACATTGTGACTAATGTATCCAAGAGATGACCAGTCAAAGAATAAAAAAATCACAACTTAGGGGATGTAGTGTTTTGCATCAAGCCACTAAGAGGAATGTAATATGCTAAAATATATCACGCTCATGAAGGATATCACATCCAATGTCATCCACAAAGTAAAAAATACATCTTATAAAGTAAGAAGACTGCACCATGAATCATGAAAAAGGGAAATGCCAAAGAATAATGCCAATGTATGTCTGCACTTTAAATAAATTGCTAAGCACCATGTTGTGAGAAGTTATTTTAAAGTAGAAAATGGTAAATGCAAAGAATAAAGAAGACATGAGAGCCAACTCATAAACCCCTATGCCAAGTCATATGTTTCCAAGTGAAGCTATGTCATGTGAAAAAGAAAAGAAAAGAGAGGGATTACCCCCAAAATGAAAACACCAAACACATAAGGAATCTATGGATTTGGGGTCAGTATGTTCTTGCTGCAGTGTTTGTATAGAACCAAAACTATCATCATCCCCCAAACACACATATAACTAGAAGAATGACACAAAGATATTGAAAATAAAGAAAAAACTTTCGGGTCAACATGGAAGATACATGAATGTCTCGATGCCTTGTGTCATCCCCAAAAGGAAAACATAAGAAAAAAAAGAAAAAGGGAAAATGAAAAAGAAAAGGAAAAAGAAAGCCTTTTGGGTCAACATGGAAGAGACATGAATTCCTCGATGTCTTGTGTCATCCCCAAAAGTAAAACAAAAGAGAAAAAAAGGATTTATGACATAGAGAGCAGTGAAGGTACAAATAGAGGAATGTCATAAAGAGAGAGAGAATAGAATGCCTCGGGTGATCACATTACACACATGCAATAACACAAAATAAAAAGAAATAAGTAAATAGTACAAAAGGCTAGTAAGGCACAAGAAAGTCAACTAATGAGTAGGTCATTCACCTCCCAATGTTAGTCTATATAAGCAAAAGGTAGACAATATAGCTAAGGGACAATGAAAAATGCATTACTAGTACAAGGCTACCAACTTCTTGCCCCCACTGAGTGCAAGACAAGAATTAGCCAAGGGAGGTGATGGGAAAGGTCATGTAATAGTGAGAATAAAATGTTCTACAACTATTACATGACAAGGGGTGTAAAGGGGATATGATTTCTATTCAATATAATCAATGTTTTTAGGAACATCATACTTATCCAATATATTTTTTAAATCATGACAATCATTAGTTATAATTCCATGAATTTGATGATATAATTCATGTTATACTTATGAAATTTGACTCTATTACGACGTGGTAATTTTTTGAGATCATGACAAAGAAGCATACGCAATGATTTTTCATTTTCAAATTTAAGGAAGTGAAGGTGAAAAATGTTACCAAATTTCTGAATTGAATGTTGAGGAAGAGGACCTAAGGTGGTCCTCTCATCCTTATGATTTTTATGAATCATTGGTTACTCTTTAGGAAGAAGGACATTCATATCGGGAGGGGAATTAAAGATCACCATACCATCACTATGAAGCCTTAGGTATTCTTTAGGAACTATTTTGTTGTGAGGGGGATCTTGATATCCCAAGCCTTTTGTGTTTTCATTGGTTGGTATTTTCTCTAGAGTTTGACGAGTCTCATGTTCACTTGTTGTATCACATCCTTGTTTACTCAGAATTGTGAATCCTTTTCCATATATTTCTTCAAGATTGATGGGAGTGTTTATTACTTTGTTATCATAGAATGGTTGAGCGTTTTCTTGTTTGGAGGAACTAGGTTCACCTATTGTAGGGAAATTAGGTTCAATTTTTTTTTCAAGATGTATGTAACCAAACATATCAAGAGGTGGTATCATAGGGGTATTTGGTTGTTTCATGGATGGATAAAAGGATGTGTTAGCTTCAAGGTTGTTAAGACAATAATTTAGGAACTTATTCATGTTATCATCATCTCCTCCAATGATGTCAATACCATGAGGAGGACATGCATTAGGAGTTGAGTGAGCATGAGTGATTTCAATGTGGTTAGGATTATTTCCAAAAGCATAGCATGACAAATCCATTAAGGACTTCAATGACATCCAAAACTTGCTAAAGAACATATCCACAATGCAAAATTTAGATTGTAAAGTATGCAACAGTATGAAAAGAACTACATTATAAATGAAATTATTATTTTAGGCAATGCACAAGATGAATTTAAGCTAGATGCAAAGGATCTGTAATCTTAGAACAATTAAATGCTGAAGTAACTAAAATTATGGAAACTACAATTGAAAGTAAATAATAGAAAACAAAAAATCAGAAAGTGAATTCTAAATGCAAGAAAATGCAATGCAAAATGTGTAGAGGGGTTGATTTTCCCAAGTTGGTGAATGAATCCCAAGGATGTGTTGGGTGAAAATTTTGTAATCCCTTTTAACAGATTACAAAACTTAACTTCAGCCATAGTTATGTGAGATAGGATATCTCCTCTCACAAAGGGGAGGTTCCCTTCTTACTGCTTATTGAAACTAAGGAAAACTAATCAAATATTTACAACAATTTATACTACAATAATGATTTGGGGGTGTGTCACATTCATGATTCTCTCTTTTTTGAGAGAATATGTTTTACAATGTTTCATAATTTTAATCTTTGGATGCAATACAACTTCACATTAAAACTAAGCAATAATTCCAATATTCCTATCTTTTCAAAGCAAAGCCTAGGAATACTAGCGTGAAAAAGACAAGTAACAAATAAGAAAGCTCACAGAGGCATAAAGTTGTTCAGTAGTCTCCAATAGTGAATCCTTCAAAATACTAACCAACATTGTAAAAGAAGCACAAATTCTTTGATATACTTCACAATTAATCCCATAAGAAACATAAATAATTATAAGCACAAAGTCTTAAAGTGAATTCACCAATAGCATCAACAATACCACAATTTCAAGCAATGGGTGTAGCTCAAAGTATACAAATATTTACTCAAAAGCTCTTTCAATATCAACTACCAATCAGTATTAATTCAATCAAAAAACAAGATAATTGTCCCCAACACAAAGTTTGGCATGCAACTTCACTTCTTTATTGATAAAAAATAGATCCACAAAAATGAACTCAAAGTTTCAATATTTTCTTCACAATTGGCAAGCACTCGTTGCATAAGATAAAAGATAAAAATTACAATAGAATCCCCTTATTACATAGATATGGGAGAGGAGAGCTAATCTAGGAAAATTCCTAACCAACTAGTTGACTTATTCAAAACTTTAATCCATGTATTATAAGGAAAAAATATTTGTTTTTACATGTAATTACATTTTTCAAAATGACATGTAAAATGTCAAAACCTATTTACATAAAGCATAGAATACAAGAAGATTTCACGGTTCCTTTCTCTTTTCTTGGAAGTCTTCATATTTCTTCTTAATCTCTTGCATGATTGTTTCATTTGGTCCAATAGTGTAGTGAATGATTGTGTGAAATTTCGTGATTGACTTCCTTGCAGATGAGCACATATTTTTGCACCTATCCAGATGCATTTTGAGGTTGTCCAGAGAGAGCCACACATCACATAAGGAATGCATTGAAGTATTTGAAAATGATTCATTTTCCACCTACTTCATGATGGCTTCTTTGAAGATCTGAGCAATCTCACTTATTGGGAGGAAGGTATAATCATCATCAAGGAGTTTGCTAGAAAACTCCTCAATTCCATTCACCATAACAATATGAATTCCTTTGAAATCTTCTTATACTTGTTGTATGTCCTTAATGAGATACTTGATAACCTATATGTGGTTCTTAAGAGATTATTTTATTTCCACATACTTCTCTTTGTTGGGAATTACCATAACTTCCACTAGTTTGCTCAGTTTTGTCTCCTTCATTTGTAACCAAAATGAGAGACTTCGTTCCATTTCTTTCTGCTGCCTAGAAAGTGTGCCTTCTTCTTTTTCCAACTACAATTTCATCTTAGATACTTGAGCAGTCTTTTCATCAACAACAACTGGGTATGTGTCAGATCATCATGGAAAAAAAAGGCCCTTAAGTGGCGATGAAAATTCAGAAAATCAGAGTTAGGAAAATTGACGTAAAAATTTGAACAAGTTATCTATATTATTTCAAAAATATGTAAGAATAGAATCTGTAGAAAATAGAATCTAGTTTCTAAACTACTAAGTTTATTTTAAAACACCAAAACTCTATTTGGTGAAAATTTGAAATTTTAATGTAGTATTACTTAAATTTCAGGGAAAAAATAAGAAGTAGGTGTTTGTCTAACCACCCTAACCACAATAAAATGATAATATTTTTTTTTAAGATTCTAGATATAATTAGAGGACTCGTGTGCCGATGCGATGCATATTATTTTGTAGTTTTTTTCCAAGTAAATAATTAATTATGATTTTTTTATTACTTTAAAAAAATATAAAATATCGTATATCTGACCACCTTAACTTAGTCAAAACTTCATGAAATTCAATTTTATTTCTTTTAATTCTATAGTATGTGAAGCATCGAATGTGATGCATGTTTCATATTCAAAAAATGTGATACCATTTGAAAGCTATAGATGTTTTTCAATTAGCCTATTAATTAAGACTTTAGTCATAATTCAAATAGAAAATGAATAATAATTAGTTATTAAATTCAAAGTAAAGCATAATTTATATTGGTGGAAAGATGAGAATCTCATTTAAAAACCCTTTTCGTTTCAACAATTTTGGGTAAAAAATTGTTTGTTAGCCACATGGGCCATCATATCACTTACATATCACCACTTTTTGGCCCATCATGATCTTGCACATACCCAACTATGAGTTGGAAAACTTGCTCTATTATCTCATCAATAAATTCATACAATACTTTACCCTTGGAGTAGTATTTTTCCACATATTTCACTACTGGTTCAACATTTACCATGGACATAGTCGGGTATGTGCAGGATCATCATGGAAAAAATAGGCCCTTAAGTGGCAAAATATTCAGAAAAATAAGAGTTAGGCAACTTGACATAAAAATTTGAATAAGCTATCTATATTATTTCATAAATATGTAAGAATAGAATTTATAGAAAATTGAATTTAGTTTCTAAATTACTAGGTTTATTTAGAAAAAAATAAAATTTATTTGGTGAAATTTTGAAATTTCAATACAATAGTACTTAAATTTCAGTGAAAAAATAAGAAGTATGTGTTTGTCTGACCACCCTAACCACATTAAAATGATAATATTTTTTTATAATATTTTAGATATAAGTAGAGGACTCATGTCTAGATGTGATGCATATTTTTTTGTAATTTTTTTCTAAGTAAAAATTAATTATATTTTTTTTATGACAACTTTTAAAAATATAAAGACTTGTATGTCTGACCACCTTAACTTGGTCAAAACTTCATGAAATTCATTTTTTAATTTTTTAATCTTATAGTATGTGAAGCATAGAATGTGACACATGTTTTGGATTCAAAAAATATGATACCGTTTGAAAGCTATAGATGTTTTTCAATCAACCTAAAAATTAGGAATTTAGTCGTAATTCAATAGAAAATGAATAATAATTATCTATTAAATTCAATGTAAAGCATAATTTATATTGGTGGAAATTTGAGAATCTCCTTTAAAAACCCTTTCCGTTTCATCAATTTTGGGTAAAACAAAAGTCATCAGCCACATACCCATCATATTGCCACTTTTTGGCCCATCATGATCCTGCACATACCCCGTCTGCACGATTTTTAAGGAACCTATGATTCTTCCTAAAACTGATGCATACTGGTCAACCTTCTTTTTATACATATCCCTAGTTTGTTCCACTTTATCAAGTTTGTCAGATAATTATTTAGAGTCACTTGTGCTCTTCTTTGGCACTTGCATTAGTTACCTTCCCAAGTTGAACCCTTGTTATAGAGTAATCTTCCATATTCACATCACCCTCACCTTATGGAGGTATTTCAATATCCACATATTTACAACTTGACTTATCCACATGTAGTATTGAATGAACCTTTTCCTTCTTTTTTCCTTTGGATTTTGGAAGAACTATCTCCTCAAAATCCAGCTCATCTGGGGAAAACATCATTTTTTTACGCTTAGATACTTGACAGACTAACCAAGGAGGAAGAACTAAAGTATCACATTCTTGACTTGATACCAATTCCTGTGTAACAACTACATCTATAGAAACAACTGTTATGGTAATAATTGGTGTAGTGTCGGTCATGATTGTACCAGGATTTTGCAAAATGGGTGGATCCTACAATGGCTCCTTTATAAACCTATCAAACTCAACCTAGGAATAAATTTCATATGATGGTGAGGATAGTGTTATGCCTTGCATAACCACCCCATTTTATTGTGGTCAAAATGGGTCCCTCTTTTTGTTTCTTTGTTTTGTCGTTGGTCTTTTTTGTTCGGGTCTTAGGATTTTTCATTTCTTCCTATGACTTGGTTTCTTTTGTTTTTTGGGTTCAGGTCTTAGGCCAGAACATACACTTGTTCCTATTCACAAGGTTTAAGCCCTTGTTCAAGTCCCGGTCTCGATCCCTTCTTTTTTCCTTGTTCATTTTATGTGTTCATGTGGGCTCAGGTCACGGGTTAGCATTGGCACTTGATGCTTGCATTGGGTGCTAGTTTCAATCAATGTCTCGGTCTTGGTTTCTGTTTGTCTTGTCCATTTTGTGTTTTTGTCAGAGTCAGGTATCGGGATAGAAAAGGAATTGAGAACTTTCCAAAGTTCTTGTTCTCGTTCCTAGCCCGATCCCGGGGTCCTACCTCTTCTCAGTTTTCATTTTGTTCTTGCGGGATCGAACTTGGGTCTACGACTAAACTTTGGACTCTTCAAAGTTCTTGTTCCTTTTGAAGTGCCAATCTTGGTCTCTGTGTTGTTTCATTTGTTTGTCGGGATTGGCTCACAAATGTTCGATTGAACCTTGCACCTACTAAGGGTTCGATCTTGGTCCATGCCCCAACCCCGACTTCAACTTTCCTCCTTTACTGCACCTAGTATTCATGAATCTTCTCAAATCTTGAGACACGACCAACCTACCATTAATTCTATAGCCACTCAAATGTGTGAATGGGTTTCTAAACCTTGTTGTTCCTCAATTTTTATCCATTCTTCTTTCAAGAGTTTGAATGAGAACGAGAGTGATGAAGAGCTTAGGTTTCAATATTTCATCATAATTTATCAACTTGTTGCAAAAATTCTTGGGTTTGTTCAAAGGTAGCTTTTCTTGTTTCCGTTTTTTCCTTGTTTCCATGTTTTTTGGTTCTGGTTGCTTGTTCCTCCCATTTTCTTATTTTATTTATTTTGTTTCTACTTGTTTTCTTTGTTTAGTTTTGTTTTTTCTTCTTCATGTTTTAGTTTGCACCTTTTGGTGTTGTTTCCTTCACATTTGAATCCAAGTTGGGTTCATTGTGCATTCTTTTGTTTTTTGGTATCATCGTCTTGTCTTTTGGTTGTGAGATTGTCCATTTTGTTGTACCATAGTTTTCTATGGTTTTTCTCTATGTTCGGTTGGGCCGCTTTAAATTGTTAATTTCGAATTACTGATTGTTTGAAAAAAAAGTTGTGATCCACAACCTAGTCCCGAATGTATATTATTGGAAATTGTCATATTTAATATCACCTTGGTGATCCATCATCGTCCCAATCCCCACATTGAGGTCGGGGTTGGGAATCAAACAAACACTTAGGATTTTTTACTCTTTGGTGTTAGTTCTTTCACTTGCCTGATCCCCACATTACTATCAGGATCGATATTTGGACTAGCACCTTAAGTTCAATTTAAATATGAGGACTAAGTGATTCTTCGATGATCTGAGCCTGACTTGCGCTTTGTAATCAGGGTGAGGAGTTATTTCGCCACTAAACCTTTAAGCTCACCAAATGATGCATGGCCCTGACAATACCACAATCTTGAGTCCCACTTTGTGATCAAAATTGAAAATTAAACTCGACATGTCCCCATCATGCAATTTAAAAATTTTTCTCACCACGACCCGCTCCCAAAACCCGATATCCTCTCGGGTCTGGAACTCAGGAATCTACTTACACTTTTCCATTCTACATGAGTTTGGTTCCTAGCCACAACCCGATCCCAACTCCCATTCACATTGCATGATCAAGCCATGGGTTGATACCTGAATTATTTACCATCAATTGTCTAAGTGTTGAGCCAAGATTGAGACCTGATTCTGATTCTTGAACACTACGGGGTCGGGCTCTGAGATGATTTTGAATTTTTTTAAACATCGATCTGGTTCCAAATGATGACCCAATCCCGACTCCTGACCACATAGCGGAATCAGACTGCGGGTCAATACACAACTTATTTTCTAACATGGGTCTAGTGTTTGTCCACAACTTGGTTCTGACCCCCAATAAAACCTAGTTTATGCATAAAATTGGCTAAGTTCTTTGCACTATTTGAGCTCAAAGCGCGAAAATGATCCAATTAACTTATTGAAATGAACTCTTTCCAGATTGATGCTGATTTATTATGAAATCCTGCATTATGATGTTATGAATATGTTTCTTTTTATATCTAATGATTTTTAGTAGTCTGGGATATTTAACCAATGTTTGACTCAGAGGAAGAGATAACTATTGAGGGACTTCTTACTAAGGAAACATCTAAGGTAGCATCAAATAGGATCATGGCTAAGAAATTGAAACCAGAGGAACTTCCCTACATAATGAAATACATGTATCAAGGGAGTCCAGTTCCATCCAAGTTCGACTCCCGAGTTGTGAACATTACTGAAACCTTGGTGGGGAATATGGATTTAGAGAAGTTCATCAAAGATACATTTTCTAAGGATGCTATCCCAAGAGAAAAAATAGTTGCAGATTCAAGCCTAGATCATGTAACTTGCTTTCCTATTGTGGTACAGGGTATGTGTACGATTGTGATGGGCCAAAAAGTGGTGATATGTAAGTGGTATGATGGCCCATGTGACTGATGACTTTTTTTTTACCCAAAATTGATGAAACAAAAAGGGTTTTTAAAGGATATTCTCAGATTTCAACCAATATAAATTATGATTTACTTTGAATTTAATAAATAATTATTATTCATTTTCTATTTGAATTACGACTAAAGTCCTAATTGATAGGCTAATTGAAAAAAATCTATAGCTTTCAAACGATATCACATTTTTTGAATCTAAAACATGTGTCACATTATATTCTTCGCATAATATAGGATTAAAAAAAAGAATTGAATTTCATGAAGGTTTTACCAAGTTAAGGTGGTCAAACATACGAGTTTTTATATTTTTTAAAAGTTGTAATAAAAAAATCATATATAATTATTTACATGGAAAAAAATTACAAAAAATATGCATCACATTAGGACATGAGTCCTCTACTTATATATAAAATATTATAAATTTTTTTATCATTTTATTGTGGTTAGGGTGGTCAGACAGACACCTACTTCTTATTTTTTCCCTGAAATTTAAGTACTATTGCATTGAAATTTCAAATTTTCACCAAGTAGATTTTTTATTTTTTTAAATAAACCTAGTAGTTTAGAAACTAAATTTAATTTGATATAGATTCCATTTTTTACATATTTTTGAAATAATATAGATAACTTATTCGAATTTTTACGTCCAGTTGCCTAACTTTGAGTTTTCTTAATTTTATCGCCACTTAAGGGATTGATTTTTCATGATGATCCTACACATACCCTACAATGTCTTGATTTTATCCTAATGAACCACCAAAAACATATACTAACAAGGGAAAGATGATTCCCTTTACTAGGCTCCTAGGGTTTTTCACCCTAGAAGCACTTGGTTTAGGAAAAGCTCTCTTTCACCTTAGTGATATGTTCTTGGGTGATTGCATTCAAATGAAGGATGGGGGTTTGATGATTGTGTTTGTGATATGTGTGTGTGTTGTGTGGCTAAAAACTAAAAAATAAATGACTGCAATCTAATGTATGGAATGTAAATAAAGTAAATGAAAGTAAACTAATACAAGCTAATCTAAAATGACCTAAATTTATACAATACAAAAAGTAAACAGAAAGTTCAAGACTTGTGCACCTAGAAATGAGATGTTGTAGATGAAAGGCCTTGAAATCCTCTGCAGATTGACTAAAATATTCACAGGGAAATTCGCACCAAGTTGGGCAACCTAGTCCTCTTCCCCAAAGAGTTTGTCAGAATAGGTTTCTTCCAAAAGGGTGTCGAAATCCATAAAATCCCTAAAAGGTAACCTCAAAGGGACTAGGTCACCATTATTGGTGACCTAGTCCACTACTGAGTTTATGAGAATCTAGAAGTGGATGTTGGAGCCTTTGGTTTGCACTTTGGTTCTTGATAGGTGTCTGGTTGAGGTTCGGTAGAAAATGGGCTGAAAGGATTCTCCAAGCTTGAACTAGGGCTTTGTTGACTTGAATGATTTTGATGAGTTGAGGGTACCTTTCTAACACCTTCCTTCTTCACAAACCTACATATAAAATCTTTTAAATCACACATGCAAAGCAAAGACAAGGGTTAGGGTTAGAAATTAAGGGTTTGCCTTAGTCAAACCCCATTTTGATAATCAAATCTAAACAAGAAACACATGAAGGAAATATGGTTGAATGATAAAGCAATGTAAACACTTACCAAATCGTTTGTTGGAGATTTCTGCAACATGCATGAATCAAATCCAATGGAGATTTCTTGTGTTACCTTGTGCTTGAATGCTTGCTTGGGAAGTTTTGGTGGAAGAGTAATTGCCAAGATGAGTGAGAGCCGAAAAAATGAACTTGTTAGGGGGAAAAACAAATATGAAAACCCTTATTTTTACATGGAAAACCATAATTTTCTCGAGAATGACTCATGTTAGGTTGACCTTAGGGTTTTGGGGGAAAATTCCTGCAAGATTTATGTTTTAATTCTGAAATTTATGTTGAAAAGGACTAGGTTGCCCAAAGTGGCAACCTAGTTCACTTGGGAAATTTCAAGTGGTGGTCAAGAATTAAATGATGATTAACAATGTTTATTAGCTTTTCCTCTCGAAGCACACTTAAGTTGGGACTAAAGGTACATAAAGGGGACAAATTAGCATAAAAAAAGGGTTAATTAGTGATGATAAGACTAGCAAGGTGTGAAAATTCCTTACAACACTTTAGAAGTCTTTCACAAGGCTTGGGAAGGGGTAAAAGGGTGTTTTTTAGGTGAATAATGTTGAAAGGGTCTTAGAAAAGTGAGGAAATTTGTTACAAAACTTCATAACACCTTAGTAAAACATCGTTAGAATATTGTTGAATTGCAAGCTTTCAAGGCAGAATCAAGGGAAAAGGCCAAAATAAGTGAAAAAGTGTCAAAGACCACTTTTTGGTGACACATTTAGCCCCCACTTTAGTGAGAGGATGAAATTGCTTCAAACTCATAGTAAAGTAGCTGAATCATGCATGTTGAGCGAGATCCATTGTATTCATGTTAGTAAGGTGAGATGGCTATGATCAAGAGCAATGATCAAGCCCCCAAGATTAAGATCCCATGGAAAACTAAATTTAAGTATAACAGATCACATAAGGAGTGATCTAAAAAGTCAGATCAAGCTTCGATCGTTTGTGCATCTAATTGTAGATCAAATCTAGGACATGTTTGTCTAAGAGAAAAGGACTGTACTCACTCTGGGCCGATAAGACTTTCAGTTGTCCGTCGGGTGAAAATGCCAAAAGGTGGTGATATACATACACACAGTTGATATGTACTCACACACAAAAATGTGGCTATGGGGAGAGCCATTCCACTAGTTGGGCTTCCCACTCAACCATACCAAAGTTATACCTCCTGATAACTTTGATAAGGCACCACAAAAGATAGGGGTGTAGTTCATGAGACAAGAAAAGCCTTAGATGCTTAGAACCCATGAACAAGTGCAATATGGGACCAAAGGAATGCAAGTTATGTTATGCAAGGTGGCCATGTATTAAAGGTGCAAAATGAAAAATGAAAAAAGGTATAATGCAAAGGGATGTTCAAAGGAGTTTTGTTTAGTTTATGTGAGGTATTTGACTTATGGAACATTATGTGTAATTTATCCAAGAGAGGACCAATCAAAGGGTAGAAAATTCCCAATTTAGGGGATGCAATGCATTGCATCAGGCCACTAAGAGGAATGTAATATGCTAGGATAGGTAAATTTCATGAAGGAAATTACACCCAATGTCATCCACCAAGTGAGAGAATCATCGTATGAAGTGGTAAGGTTGCACTAGGAACCAAGGATAAAGGAAAATGCAAAAAGAAATAGTGCTAGGGTATGTCCCCACTTTAAAGGAATTTCTACACACTATTTTGTGAGAAATTTCATTAAAGTAGAGAAAGGAAAGAATGTGAAAAGTACATGATAGACTACTTGGAAAGCTCTATGTCGATTTAGATGTTTCAAAGCATGGTTTCATCGTGGAAAGGATAGTACATATAAAATATGAGTTAACCTTAGAATTTTTGTCCACATATCAAGCTCGCTCTTGTGTGTTCATGAGATGTTAACGTCTAGTCAAAAGATGTAATGACAAGTGACATATGAGGACAATTCTAATAAACCCCTTGTGCCCACTTAGTGAAAGGAAAAGGTGAGCCAAAAGGATGAAGGTATGCACATTAGGTAGAGGGTTTAGGCGCCCCCACAAAAGGGAGAGCACCAAGCTCTGTAATATGGTTGAATTTTATTGTTTGAAGCAAAGGGAGAGGAAGGAGCTAACCCTAAATATTTCTTGAAATAATATGGTATATCAGGTGGTGTTATGTGTTCATTGCATCCATGTGTAGGAAGGAGATGGTGGCCGATACCATAACATTCTTCCAAGTTAGATGAAGTGGCTATGTGTAGTTGAGAAGGATTAGTTTATGTATCAGAACAAAAATCATTTTGAGTGTTATGTAGTGTTCCCCCATGAGGGATAGGAGAGATATAGTCCCCATCACCACCACAGGGTAATGGTGTTGATATGGAACCAAGTTGAGCTTAGAAATCATTGGGTGGTTTTGGTGTAGGTCGTGAGAATTCACATTCTCCTTTAAGGGGAGGCATAAGATCCCAAGTGTTATTAGAACTTGTATCTGAAAATGAATTGTTTGTATATGACTCTTTGGACCAAGAGGGTGTGATTTTGGAGTTTGTATTGGAAGGAGGTGTAGAATCTAACAACCCTCAATGAGAACGAATTTTTTTTGTTGTAGGTGTAGGATAAGCATCAAATTGGTTAAGTTTGGATCTATAAATGGAAGGATTGGGGGAGTTGGAAATATTGGGATTAGTTGATTCATAACTTTGAGCATTTTCATCAACCATGTATATCTTCTTATTGTATTCAAATTTCAATTTGTGATGAAGGGTAGATTGGACTCCTTTCATAGCATGAATCAAGGGTGTCCCTAAGATAAGATGGTATGGAAGGGGTCTTGGCATGCTATGGATATGAGGAGGCAATACTATAGGTACAACCTTAATAGGTAAGGTGATCATCCCTAGTGGTTTCCGATTAACATTGTTAAAACCACGAATATGAACACCATTAGGTTGAATAAGATTTTTGTCCATGGCAAGTTGGTGAAGGAGGTCCATGCTACAAAGCTTCTTTTATGATTTATTTTTTATGAGAGTGTGCCTAACAAGAGATTCATTAATGATCACCTTTATAATAAAGGGATCATTCTTGGTTTGAACCTCAAGTGAGGGCAACTCATGTTTAGAGAATGTGATGTCAGATTGGGTTACTTGCATGGGATGAGAGCAGTGTTTGAGATTGTTAATTTTATGTCAGATTCAATCTCATCCATCTGTATTTGTATCATTTCTTGAAATAGAAATTTGACTATAGGTGAAAGTTGAATAAGTTCCCATATAGATATATCGGCATGAGCCTTTTTAAGGTCCTCAACACGAGGGACTCTAAGGTGAGAAAAATTGAAATTCCTTAGGAGTGGTGGGTGATACCCTAGATGTTTGAGTCACTAAGTTACCACTTAGTGGCTGCGAAAAAATTGGTATGATTATATTGCATCATGGATTTCAAGACAACTCTGAGTTTTTTATGTGAGTCACTAATGGGAGGATATTGTGGAGGATCACTAATTAAGGAGATTCTAATCTCAAGAATCTTGTCTTGATTTACATGATGTGTTGGTGAAGGGGATTCTAATGTCATGTGATTATCTTCTCCTAAGGAAGTTTTAGTGTTTGAAGGATAAGTGTCAAGGTTCACACGTTCTTGCACCATGATATTCTCCCTAAGAGGAGAGTTTTTAGAAGAACAAAAAACTAGATGTTCTACACATTCAAAGGTTGGTTATTTTAAATGGACTCCATGACAAGTAGGAGAATGACTAATGGTGTAAGTGTTGTGTTTAATAAGGGGTTCCCTAGGACGAGGGGGATAACTAAGATACACATGACTTTCATCAATTGTATCCTCTATCGACAAAGTCTCATCTTCACAACTAGGAGAGATACTAGGGGAAGGACAAATGTTATTGTCATGATTCCTCATGGTTTGGTTAAGAGAGGTAAGAGGAGAGAAACAACTAGGGTTCTCAGAACTCTCATGAATTGGTTCCTCTAACACCATAATATTTGCATCACCAAGAGGAGAGAGATTAGGGGATGAACCAATATGACTTTTTGGAACATCCAAGGTTGTATTCTCTATCACTAAAATTCTCACATGGGGAGGGGGTAGGGAAGGTTTCTTAGAATGTCTAGATTTGTATGAGACTAGCATTGTTTGAACAAAAAAAAAATCATTTTTAACCATGGCATGCAGTGTTTCAACAACATGAACAATGTAGATGCAAAAATATATAACATGTATATCCAATATATGCTAGGTTTGAAGAATGTAAAAAATGCATATATGAAAGAAATTAAAGTATTTTTAGCAAAATTATGCATAGTTTTGTGAATGTAAATAGTGTATAAGTAAAAGTGAAAATTAATTTAATGAAGATGATGCACATTTTCAGAAATGTAATCATATTGCAGATCTAATTATGAAGGTATATCAAAAATGACTACCCTAAAATGATGATTTTGGGTGAGAAGCCTTAAACCTATATTCTCAGAACTTTCCAGATTTAAAGTATATGGTAAAAGGAGGCCTAGGGAGCACAAAAATAAGTTTTTTGATGTTGTAACAGGAAGTTAAAAATATGAACTGGGACTACGTCACCCAAAATGGCGAACTATTTGGACCAATAGGGATTTTTTTCAAATTTTCTTAGTGTTTGAAGTGGTTTTTGATGTGTTTCAAACTCTATGATGTATTTCTAGGATGAAAATGCATAATTTGAGAAATTTGAAATAGAATTAAATATGCAAAAATGCAAGTTAACATGAACTTTCACTAATGCAATATTTGATAAACCTTAGGATTAGAGCAATGCAAGCTTTGTGCTAAGATGAAAAATAAGAAAGTGTTGGACAATCGGGTTCACCAAAATGAACAACCAAAAATATATACTAACAAGGGAAAGATGATTCCCCAAATAGGCTCCTAGGGTTTTTCACCATAGGAGCTCTTGATGGAAGAATGTCACTCTTTACTCTTTGTTGATATGGTTTGGGTGATTCATTCAGAAGAAGGATGGGGTTTGATGATTGGGTTTTTGATATGTGTGTGTGTTGTTTGGCTCAAAACTGAAAATGAAATGACTATAATCTAATGTATGAAATGTAAATAAAGTAGATGAAAGTAAACTAATACAAGTTAATATAAAATGACCTAAATGTATACAATACAAAAAGTAAATGGAAATTTCAAGACTTGTGCACCTGGAATGAGATGTTGCAGATGAAAGGCCGTGAAATCCTCTAGAAATTATCTAAAATCTTCCTCAGGGACATTCCCACCAAGTTGGGTGACCTAGTCATCTTCCCCAAAATATTTGTCGGAATAGGTTTCTTCCAAAAAGGTGTCTAAATCCACAAAAATACCCAAAAGGTAACCTCAGAGGGACTAGGTTTCCATTTTTGGCGACCTAGTCCACTTCTGAGTTTTTGAGAATTTAGAAGTGGATGTTGGAGCCTTTGGTTTGCACTCTGGTTCCCGATAGGTGTCTAGTTCAAGTTTGAAAGAAAACAAGTTGAAAGGGGTCCCCAAGCTTGAACTAGGGATTTGTTGACTTGAATGCTTTTGATGAATTGAGGGTACATTTCTAACACCTTCCTTCTTCACAAACCTGCATACAAAAACTTGCAAAGCAAAGACAAGGGTTAGGGTCCGAAATTAGGGGTTTGCCTTAGTCAAACCCTCAAACCCCATTTTGATAATCAAATCTAAATGAGAAACCAAGGAAGGAAAGATGATTGAATGATAAAGAAATATAAAAAATTACCAAATCCTTTATTGAAGATGTCTCCAACATGCATGAATCAGCTCTAATGAAGATTTCTTGTGCTACCTTGTGTTTGAATGCTTGCATGGGATTTTTTGGTAGAAGAGTAATTTTCAAGATGAGTGAGAGTGGAAGAAATGAACTTGTTAGGGGGAAAAATGAGGATGAAAACCCTTATTTGTACATGCAAAACCCTAATTTTCCTAAAAAATGACTCATGATAGGCTGACCTTAGGGTTTTGGGGGAAAATTCCCATAAGATTTATGCTTTAATTTTGAAATTTATGCCAAAAGGGACTAGGTCACCCAAGGTGGCGATATAGTCCACTTGGGAAATTTCAAGTGGTGGTCGAGAATTAAATTATGATTAACAATGTTTATTAGCTTTGCCTCCCAAAACACACTTAAGTCGGGACTAAAATTACATAAAGGGGACAAATTAGCATATGAAAAAGGGTTAATTAGTGATGATAAGCCTAGGAAGGTGTGAAAATTCCTTACAAAACTTTACAACACTTTGTCACAAGGCTTGTGAAGGGGTAAATGGATGTTGTTTAGGTGAATAATGTTAAAAGGATCTTAGAAAAGTGAGGAAATGTGTTGCAACACTTCACAACACCTTAGGAAAACACCATTAGAATATTGTTGAATTGCAAGATTTCAAGGCTAAATCAAGGGAAAACAAGCCAAAATCCAAGGGAAAAGGCCAAAATGAGTGAAAAAGTGCCAAAGACTACACTTTTTTGTGACACACCTAACAACTGCATAGGCATATAACCCCACTCAGAGACAATGCATTGGTGTTGAGGGAAATGTTATTATAGATTTAACTCCAACCATAATCAGACTGGTATTTGGCCTCCCTCCTTACCCTGATGCTAAGATGCTGACAAAGGCATAGGTAGTTGAGCTATGGAATAAAGATGTGGAAGGAAACAAATAACTCATCAATAAATGCTTGTTGAAGAAGGAGAAGAAGTCAGTAAGTAAGTTGCCTGTCAATCCTAAGAGGTTAGATTTCTCCCAAGATGTAGGAGATATTATTGCACTATTGGCTAGAGCATTTGGCAAGTTTGAATCTCATACTTTTGAACATTGGATGTTTCGTTTTATCTAGTTGATCCTAGAGGGAAAGCAATATTTGGATTGGGGGTAAATCATCTCAAACAACATTCCTAACCAACTCCTCTAGGTAACATAGAACAAGACATTCTACATGTCTTCTTATGTTATATACTGTCCAACGAGAATTAGAAGGTTTCCTAGGCTAAACACTATAGGGTCAATGCAAGAAGGCCTAGATCAAAAGAAGGTCTGGGAACACTATAACCAATTGGAGATTAAGGAATCATAAAACCACTTCAAAAGAATAAATGATACTTTTTTGTATGTCATTATAAATTATCTCACAAGGGACATAGATTTAAGATTATCCCCTGAAGCCATGCCACTCATTCAGGAATGGGGATGGGTATGTGTAGGATCATCATGGAAAAAATAGGCCCTTAAGTGGCGATAAAAAGACAAAAAATCAGAGTTAGACAACTTGACGTAAAAATTTGAATAAGTTATCTATATTTTTTCAAAAAAATTTAAAAATAGAATTTGTAGCAAATTGAATGTAGTTTCTAAACTACTAGACCTTTATTTAAAAATTAAAAATATATTTTGTGAAAATTTGAAATTTCAATGCAGTAGTATTTAAATTTCAAGATAAAAATAAGAAGTAGGTGTCTATCTGACCACCCTAACCACAATAAAATGATAATATTTTTTTATCAAATTTTAGATATAAGTAGAAGACTCATGTCCCAATGTGATGCATATTTTTTTATAATTTTTTTCCAAGTAAATAATTAATTATGGTTTTTTTATTACAACTTTTAAAAAATATAAAAGGTCATCTGTCTAACCACCTTAACTTGGTCAAAAATTCATGAAATTCAATTTTTTTTTTTAATCCTATAGTATATGAAGCATAGAATGTGACGCATGTTTCAGATTCAAAAAATGTGATACTGTTTGAAAGTTATAGATGTATTTCAATCAACCTATCAATTAGGACTTTATTCGTAATTCTAATAGAAAATGAATAATAATTATATATCAAATTGAAAGTAAACCATAATTTATATTGGTGGAAAGATGAGAATCTCCTCTAAAAACCCTTTTTGTTTCTTCAATTTTGGGTAGAAAAAAAGTTGTCAGCCACATGGGTCATCATATGGCTTACATATCGCCACTTTTTGGCCCATCATGATCCTGCACATACTCGAATATTGGTTCATTCAATACCCTAGGTCAACATATTTTAGATTATTTGGTTTTGATGACCATATGTTTAAATTTCCAAGATGTTGTGGCAATAGGTGGGTTTTAATGGAATTTGCTAGGAAAGCTGTGGAGGTAAATGTTGTTTTCTCTTCACAACATAGGACTATTACACATTATTTTCCCTTGGAATTGGGATTCTATTCTTGTTCTTCTATAATAATGGCTAAATCAGCTATGAAGGAGTTTCAAGCTTTAAATTTCTAGTAGCATACTTCTAGAACGAATTTTGATCCGAAGATAAAAATGCATGGACTTTATCCTTCTCACTTTACTCATCATGTTCCTCTTCTTGAGTATTATTGGGCTAACCTTTGGGATCAGTTTGAGGTAAGGAAAATAGGTTACAAGAGGCTAAAAATTCCCTAGATGAGGGATTTTGAGGTTAAAACTGATATTTCTTACCACACTACAAATGATGGGATCACTCTTGATCCCCAGTATGATATTGATCAAATTGATAGAAAAGCCCTGCCACCCATCAATTGGGCGAAGAAGGAAGTGACTAAGATTAAAAAATATCAAAAATAGTGGTAAATAGGAGATTAAGATAGGTAGAACTCCATTTGAAACAACCAAAGGGTTAGGGTGACAAACAAAAGATATGCTGGCAGTGAACCCACTTCCTCTACAGAGACCAAACAATATAAGAGATTAAAGAAAGGTGAACTACAAAGGCAGAAGAAGCCACTGATGATCCTCCACAAATAGAAGAATATGTGGGTCTGTGCACGATGATCATGGAAAAATAGGCCCGTAACTAGCAATGAAAATTCAGAAAATCAGAGTTAGGCAACTTGACATAAAAATTTGAATAAGTTATCTATATTATTTCAAAAATATGTAACAATAGAATTTGTGAAAATTGAATGTAGTTTCTAAAATACTAGTTTTATTTAAAAAGTAAATAAATCTATTCGGTGAAAATTTAAAATTTCAATGTAGTAGTACTTCAATTTCAAGAAAAAAAAAGTAGGTATCTGTCTAACCACCCTAACCACAATAAAATGATAATAGTTTTTTTTAAGATTTTAGATATAAGTAGAGGACTCATGTTCGAATGTGATGCATATTCTTTTGTAATTTTTTTCCAAGTAAATAATTAATCTTATATTATGCAAAGCATAGAGTGTGACACATGTTTTGGATTCCATAAATGCGATACCGTTTCAAAGCTATAGATGTTTTTGAATCAGCATATCAATCAAAATTTTAGTCATAATTCAAATAAAAAATGAATAATAATAATTTATTAAATTCAAAGTAAAGAATAATTTATGTTGGTGGAAAGCTAAGAATCTCCTTTAAAAACCCTTTTCATTTCATTAGTTTTAGGTAATAAAAAGTCGTCATCCACATGGGCCATCATATCACTCATATATCGCCACTTTTTGGCCCTTCATGATCCTACAGATACCCATGTCACATTACAAAAAAAAGATGATTCTTTACGTAAATAAAATGTTACATATGAGGTGGTTGTTGCAGGTGTTACTTTAGGTTTTGATGTTGTACCTAGGTATGTGCAGGATCATCATGGAAAAAACAAGCCCTTAACTTGCAATAAAATTCAGAAAATCAGAATTAGGCAACTTGATGTAAAAATTTGAATAATTTATCTATATCATTTTAAAACTATGTAAGAATATAATCTATAGAAAATTGAATGTAGTTTCTAAAATACTAGGTTTATTTAGAAAAATAAAAAAATTATTTAGTGAAAATTTAAAATTTCAATGTAGTAGTTCTTAAATTTTAGGGAAAAAATAAGTAGGTGTCTGTCTGACCACCCTAACCACAATAAAATGATAAAAATAAATTATAAGATTTTAGATATAAGTAGGGGACACATGTCTTGATGTGATGCATATTTCTTTGTAAATTTTTTCCAAGTAAATAATTAATTATGAATTTTTTATTACAAATTTTAAAATATATAAAAACTTGTATGTCTAACCACCTTAACTTGGTAAAAACTTTGTGAAATTCAATTTTTATTTTTTAAATCCTATAGTATGAAAAGCATACAATGTGACACATGTTTTAGATTAAAAAAATGTGATAATGTTTGAAAGCTATATATGTTTTTCAATCAGCCTATCAATCATGACTTTAGTTGTAATTCAAATAGAAAATGAATAATAATTATTTATTAAATTCAAAGTAAAGCATAATTTATATTGGTGGAAAGCTGAGAATATCTTTTAAAAACCCCTTTCATTTCATCAATTTTGGGTAAAAATAAAGTGATCATCCACATGGGCCATCATATCACTTAGATATCACCACTTTTTGGCCCATCATGATCCTCCACATACCCACCTTTGACCATTGGTCATTCTGGTCAGGAGAGTTGTATAGAGAAATAGGTTCTTATTCCCCCACAAGCTAGGGGAAGTGATCCTACCATTCCAGCAACTCCAGAAGCACCAATTATTAGAGAAGAGGGAAAGGCTGAGGTAAATTTTCAAGATATATCCTTAGATTCTTAAATAACTCCATCCCAAGAGGCAAAATGACCTAAATGGGAAGAGTATCTAAGGAAGGTGGAAGAAGACCTAGGTGAAGAAGAAGCAAAATTTGAACCTGGGAGTTTGAACAACAAATAGTTAGAACTCTATGATGTTTTAACAAAAGAAGAACATGAAGAGCTGATGGAGAGTGCCCGAAAACTAGCAGCTGAGCAACTAGTTCAAGAAGAAAAAGAGGAACAAGAAAGAAAAGCTAAGGAGTTAGCTCGAGAAAAGGAAAAAGTTGAAAGATGGATAAAGGAAGAATATGGGGATTTGGAATTGGAAAGGAAAGATGCACGAGAAAACGTTGCAGATGAAGAGCTCTAAATTAAAGAGTTAGAGCAACAAAGGCTAAAATATGAAGAAGAGGTTGCCAAATGGGAGGAAGAAATGAAGAAGATAGAAGAGATAAAAGCTGAGAATGAGAGGAAGGAGCAAGATAGATTGTAAAAGGAGAAAGAAAAGCTTCAGAAAGTTTCTTCTCAGCAAATTGTTGAAACAATTTCCTCCACACCTCTGAGCGTTCAACAAGTAGCCACTCATCTAGTTGCACCCACTTGACTGAAATTGATTATAGAGAAGAGGCAACAAGTATAAGCCCAACTAGTAACGTGAGATGATATGAAGGTAGAAATTGATAAAGTGAAGGAAAAGAAGAAGGCCCGTGTAGTACATTCAACCAAGCTTACTAATGAGGGAGATGTGGTAGCTAGAAGATTATCAGATAAGTATTGTTAATCTGGGAAGGTGCACTAGAAGACAGCAAATAAATTTAATTGATATTGTTGCCACTACTACCAAGTCTAGGTTGATCAAAGATAAGTAGGATAAAGATGAGATTAAGGCTCAAGTGAATAAAGTGAAATATTTCTTGAAGGATTTTATTTCATCTACTCCTGAGTAGCCCACATCATCGGAGGTCCCCATTTTAATGAGTAGAAAATAGGTAGATGATTTGACTGAAATGAAAAAGAACACCACATGGTTTGATAATTGGATTAATACCTTTAAAGTTAACATGAATAAGTTTTTAGATGAATATTTTAAGTATTATTATAGAGGGCTTAAATTAGTCAGATCCATAGAGGAATCTATGAAGAAATGGTGGGAAGAAGATGAGAAACTTAGAGAATGTCTAGGAAAGCTTAGGAAAATTGATAAAATTTCTAATAAAGAGCTAGTTCAATCGCAGATTTTGGCTGAACAAGATTCTCAATTTATTGAAAAGTATATTCATATCTCTCATTTTTGGTCACAGAATATTTTTGAACACATGATAATCATGCTCAAGAGTGTTCGTGAGATATTTGAACACATAGGTATTTTGAAAGAAATGATTTCATGCTTTATTGGTAAAGCCTTACCTCTAGATCAAAGGCTTGAATCGTTGGGAGAGAGAAAAATTCATGGGAGGAACGACTAGATCAGATGTTAATAGAGGGAGAAATTGATGAGTCTCCACTCATGGACAAGTTGATGAAGCTTAGATGTGACTTGCAGTGGGCAGCTAGGGATGTTGGTTAGACGAAAGTAACTGTTGATACAATAGAAAATAAATTTGAAGAATTTGAATTTAAAGTTGATTGGGTTGACAAACCAGATGATGATGCAATGAAAAAAATTCTTGCCAATTATGATGAATACCATGGGACCTAGCATGAAGGTGACAAATAAAATAAATTTTTTAAATTATTTGGTGAACAACAGTATCTTTTTGGACAATTTTTGAGTAAAGGGATGACTAGGGACGCGAACTATCAGTCAAGAGTGATTTATGGTGGTTAGCAATGATCTAAGTGAAGACTTGGGGTATAGATTTTGGTTGAAGGAGTAGCTGGCATACTGGTGTATGTGTTCCAAGGTTTGCTTGTACAAGTGCTAAGAAGACCTTGCTTGTCTTCTTCTAGGGTCCTAACCTCCTCTAGGATCACAAAAGGCTTAGATGATTAACTAAGGCCTTGTCTAACTCCTTTCTAAGAGCCTAACTCCTTGTGCTTAACCTTGAAGGACAATCACCCTTAGTTCACTTTAACACTTTCTCCTACACTTAGAAGACTCTAAGTGCCATCATCACACAAATCACTGAATTGATTGCAGGGGTGTCAAACATCTTGAAAACCATCCATGTGTTTCCATTTGGATCCATTTTGAGGGATCACCAAACCTTTCTCCAACCGGATGATAGAATTTACCTTGAGGAGGCCTAATTCCTTGTAGTCCTTCACAATGTCCTTTTCCTCGTTCCTGCCAAAACTTCCCAAACAACTTGAAAAAATAACTCCACATTCGAGTACCCTTTTGGATGTTCTGAAAGATTCAACAACTTTTAGACTCCTAGGTCTTCCGTACATAGGCTTCTTCTTATCTAGGTCAAATAGGGCTAATAGACCTAGTTTGTAGGACCTCACTAGTTTCTCACTCAAAGCTTAGTCAAATGGATTGATAGAACCTCAATCCTTCTATCATGCTAAGATATATCTATACCCTAATTGGAACTGTACTTATTCTGTACCTGTACCTCAATCCCCTACCTGAATTTTTCAATTCAATACTGTCAAAC
The DNA here is from genome assembly GCA_007115665.2 of Sequoiadendron giganteum. Taxonomy (NCBI): domain Eukaryota; kingdom Viridiplantae; phylum Streptophyta; class Pinopsida; order Cupressales; family Cupressaceae; genus Sequoiadendron; species Sequoiadendron giganteum. The sequence continues at coordinate 228,057,352 of CM021104.1, read as the reverse complement.
CTCTAATCGGGCACTCTGAGCTTGCCTAAGGCTTGACATTAAACACAACTATTCCACTCTCCATGACTCCTAACTCTACATATGTATAGACCAATGGCTCCCCTAACACATCCATCTATCCTCAGGAAAATCCCGTGACTAGATTTCATGGGGGAGCCATAAAAAGACAAGCTGGTCAGGACAGGACCAGTAAAACCTCTAAACCTTAACCTATTTATTCAAGATACTAACTCAATTCAAATCAACTTGCTTATAGAAAGAAAAAGTCTTAGTCTTATTATATGAACACAAATATAACACTAATTCACAACCTACAATTCACTTGGTATCACTGTCACTCAATAACACTAGGAGTTCACATAAACACAAAAATTGCAGAGCTATCTTCTATTCCAGAAAAAACTTGATTATAGTCCTCCCTTTTTCTTGAATTCGAGCCTCCCTATATTAGATGCTATTCACCATGTTTGTAGGGTTTTCTCGGCTGATTCCCCACTCCTATCCTTTAGGGGATCCTATGTAACCGAGTTGCATGCAACATTTTTCGTAATGGCAAATGTTGTTATGACACTTTTGTAACAACATTTGGCAACCTTGTCATTATGCCACCTTCCTAACTCTTAGGACCTCTATCTCCTATATTTCGAGTAACCAACTCTATTAAAGGCCTCATGGCATCTTTCTAACATCATTCATGTGTTTAGAACACATTTAAGACTCAAATCGCAACTTAAGCTACTAAGGCTAAGCAAAGTAAAATTTATTAACAATGACTAACATTGGTGACCTTAGTCCTAATGACTAACTTACCTAGCCACAGCAAAAACAAGACCTTCTAAGGTCCCAAATAAACACACATCCACTCTGACTTGGCTAAGGTCAGATAGCCTAGGTGCTCCTACACCACATACCTATTCAGCTTCAACAATTACAACAAAGGAAAATACTAGAGTTATCCAAGTGTCCCTACAATTGTGGATCTGAAACCTCAAATTGTGGATCTTAGTTTTTTGATAGGAGGATTTGGTTTTAAAAATTGCCTATATGTAGAAATTCTCTCCTATTTGTAAAGGTCAGCTGATTGAAGTCAAGATTGACTACCTAAGAGAGATTTAGTAAAGTGTTTACAACTTTTAGGATATTTTTTACAACTTTTATGCAAGATACTCAGAAATACTACTACATTTTTAACATGGCTTTATTTTAAAAGTTTGTTAGTTTAATGATAATGTTAATGAACAATATTTATTCATATGCCAGTGACTTTTATTGTGCATAAATGTCTCTTGTTTGATAAAAATCAATAGAAGATCATGGATCTAAAACTATTTCATTAAGTTATTTGTGAATGAGATTTATTTATATTTGTTGATCTATGAATTTTAGTAATGAGATGGTGAAGTGTTCTTATTGGAAAATAAAGTTTCTTAAAAAAAAGTGATGATGAATGGTTGTAAATTTTGAATTTACACTATGATTGAATGCAATGTTATAGATTATTTTATAGATTGTGTCATTTCATGGTTTTGGTTAGTTAAAAAAATGTTCATTACGAAGTTTATATGTTTGGATAAAAATAAATCTACCTTCATGTTTTGTTGTCCTATGCCTTGTTCTATCATTTTCTATTAATGTATGCCCCCAAACGTTAAATTATTTCATACTATTCAATTTGTGTCCTTTTACCAGTAGGCCCCTTGAACATTACAGTTGCATAGTCTACTAAAGGACAACAACAGAGTTGAGAACCAACTGCAACGAGCTTGGAAGATAAATAATTTAAGATTATTTATCTTTTTCAAGACAAATAGAGTAGAAATATTATATTTTAACATTTATCTATTACTTTGACCACCAACAGAACTAGCACTAGAAGGACAGACCAAAGGAACAAAGTGGAGTGAATCGGGTAATTTTCACTAGAACGGTTTGAAAGAGTTCTCATATTCACTGCAAAGCCCGAACCATTTCTCGAACTCTGAATGCCTACTAGACCCAGAACTCATAGGGCTTTAACACAACCACCTAATCCACCTATATTTTCTCCAATACCACAACTAGAACAACCAAACCCACTGCCACCCATGGTGTTCTTTGCAAATAATTCTTCACCATTTGGAACCATTCCTAGTGGCATTCATGAAATTCCTAAGAATCTTGAGAAATTATATCCTAGGTACTCCCATGGAGAGTCATGAAGTGTTGAAGAGCACATACAGGCATTTAAAGATTCTTGTACATAGGCTCAGATAGCTCACCATGATGTCGCATGTAGGTTATTTCCCTATTCACTGGGAGATATAACCTATAATTGGTATTTAAACTTACCCACTAGATCCATCCTTTGTTCAACAAACTTAGAAGACACTTTTATTAGTCAATTACAGGTCTATGTAGATCTTGTTATCTTATATCACTAGTTTTCCCTAATTAGGAAGGAACCACATGAGCCATTTCCACTCTTTTGCACTCATTTTCAAAGGATGTACAAATGGTTGCAAGATCCATATCTCGTGGCTGAAAATATCACCATCAAATCCTACCTAAAGGCCATAGACCCATTGATAGGTTTCTTTTTGAAAAGAACCTACCTTGCTACATACATCGATTTGTTGTTTAAAGTGTATCACCTTGCCATTAAGTTACAACAACAGATAAGTTCACAATCAGGTAGCCTTAGAGGATTTTTCCCTCCCTTGGGACACCCTTTGATGCCTAACCCAAATCCATTGTTTAATACAATCCCAGGGATATCCCACTTTTCTCACAAACATTTCACTGAATTACAAATTCCTTCCCCACAACCATAGGTCAATGGGGGATTCTAGATTCCTCCTAACAGACTTAGAACCCACATAATTTTACTAGAGGATCTAATTTTGCAACTCATCCACCTGTTGTAAATCCTACAAAAAGTGAGCATACTACCCAGTTGACCACAAAGGTAGAAAATTTGAAGAAAATTTTATCTCAGGTCACTAATGAGATGGCTCAACTTAAACTTAACCCCTCTCACAACAAAAATAAAAACTAGGGAAACCAAAATCAAGGTTATCAAAATTAGGGTTATCAGAACTAGGGAGGTTTTTCCAATCAAAACAATTATTCCAATCAGAATGTTAATCAAAACTAGAGGAATTTTCAAGGTCAAAACCCACCCAATAAAAATTATCAGAACTAGAATAGGGGATATAATCAGATACCAAATAATAATAGGCAGAGGAATACTAGGCCAGACAAAGGGGGAGTACCCCATAATTATCAGTCCAATGAAGACAAGCCTCACACTATGACTATTGTAGATTTGAATGTCATGATGAATCGGTTCAGGCTACATGACACCACTTTACATTCTGAGGTTAATTTCCCTAAAATGGAAAAGCTTGTCAAGATAACACAAGATGACTCCCAACCGACACAAGGAAATCCTAACCAAGGGAGTGGGTTAGTGGACATAGCTATGACTTTTGAAACCATTGAGAAATGATACAAGTTTCCCATCGAAGGAGAGAACAAACCTAAGGAAGATACTTATGATGCTCAAGGCTTTCAAACCAAAGGAGGCCATTGCTTGAGGAATCAAAACAATGGGTTTTTTACCACATCTGCCCCTCCTAACACTATGGTTCCCCCAAACCAGAATGCTAATGGCAATCTACCTCCACTAAAAGGCCTATCTGAATTGCAAAACAATGGTAACTCTACTTTTATTCCTATGTTTCAGATAAACAATGATATAGAATTCGATTTTCTTTTAGAAATGCAGAAATAAAGGACCTCCTTGTCACTTTTTGACATTTTGAAATGGTGTCCTACCCAATGGGATATTGTACTGAAATATTTGGAGGAGGAAAATAAGTCAAAAGGAAATAATAAGGTGACTCCAACCATTGATATGAACACAACCCTGTACAGAGGTAAGACAAGGACACCCCCATTTCTTTTGAGCCTAATAATTTATGGAAAGAATCTACATAATTGTCTCTTAGATTCCAGAGCCTTAGGTAATGTCATGCCCTTCTCTATTTGCAAAAAATTGGGTTTCAATATAGTTCAGACTCACAAGAAAGTGATATAATTAGATAAAATTGAGGTTAATGTCATTGGTGAACTAGAGAATGTGCATGTGTAGATTGGATTAGACCCACAGATCCAGACATATATTATTGGAGGTTATCTTTCCTTGGATTTCTCATATGTGTGGCTCCCATGGAAAGGGGTGGTGACCTAATTTAGGATAGAAAGTGAATCTCGACTGAAATATATGATCATAGAATATGTTTTTCCTAACGACGTAGCATATTTCAAAACTAAGATGGGAGTATATAGGAAAGAAGAATAAATTATGACCTTATCCATGGTCAACCTGGAACACTCATAGCCTTTGGAATGAAGTGATGATATGACCACTATTAATAATTAAGTTCTAATGAGAAAACTACAACAAGATAGGCTGGTTTTAGGAGATGACATTGATTTATGGAGTTTGTTACTCCCAAACTAGTGTAGGGTCCATTACCAGAGTCTGTTTGAGTTGATGTTCCAACCCTATGTTAATATTCTAAATTACATTTGTTAGTTAGGAGACACTTGTGAACACCACCCCAGAACATCTCCGAGTCAGTTCCCATTTGAGGTTAAAAATGTGACTATTCTAAAGATGAATGATCATACCTAGGATGAAGTCACTCCACATGCCGTACAAACTCAGGTCTTATTATCTAATTCACAAAATGATAGTGAAGGATCTTAGAAGCTGATCAACATAAGTACCCCTGCTAGCCTTCCAATCCCCAAGGGATTTCTTGAAAAGATGACTAATTGTGGGAGTGTTAATCAAGATGAGGTGCAAGGAATAGTTCTTGCACAAGTTTCAAACTTGAGTGAAGTACCCAATGAGCATCATTTGCAATAGACTCTTGAACCCAACATTTTGAACCAGTTTGAGTTGGCAACTATTCCTCATAAACAAACGCCCATGACTCACCTCAAGAAGGAAACCCCAACTCCAGACAAAATTTGGACCCTTAAATCTGATGGCTCTAAATGTAAACAGGGAGTGGAGCTGGAGTTGAACTAACAAACATATTTTTCTTCTTACAAGTTGTAGTTTGGAAACACTAACTGTAATGATGGATTTCTGCAAGATAGAGTTGTTAGTGTCTAATGCATGCAATATTAAATAATCCAATCAAAGCAATGAAATGCATAGTAGAAAAACAAGAAAAAGAAAGGAAACTAGAACAATATCACCCAATCTTCTCTCCTCCATGGCTGAATTCCATTTCTCCTCATTAGCTTGTTGTGGTAGTGAGTATGCCCTCAGATTCGAAATGCACAAACTTCTTTAATGCCTAGTCCTAAACAAAGCTTTGTAGGATTTGTATAAACTAAATGAAAATATATATTAGATCTAGAATGTAAATAGTTAAAACGATAACAAGGATGCAAGAAGAGATAATAATAAGAGATTACAATATTAAGAGATTGAAATATTAAGAGATGTCAAAAATGAGGACAAGATTGTCATTTTATAGAAAATGCAATCTTGAATGGACAGATGAGATGAGAGATTGAGAAATGCTCTATAATCAATGGTCAAGATTCAAAATGGCAACTCTCAATTAAGTTTAGGGTAAAAATCACCAAATGTGTGGACAAGATTTAATTTAGGAAATTAAATCAATGATGGAAAATGAATTTGACAGTGAGATGAAATTAGCAAAAAATCAAAAGATAAGAAGATGAGATTTTAGAAAATCAGTAATTTTAGCAATTACTTGATTTGTAGAAGAATATTTCCATTTTGAATTAAATTAATTCAAAATATGGATTTTGTGAGATAATAAGTAATTTATTTTTAAATTAATTACTAAAATAAGAATCACTTAACCATGCGAGACATTTTTAAATAGATTGTTTTATTTAAAAAGATGGAAGTGTCACATAAAGCAATTAAACAATTAGGAATAATTATTTAATTTAGAAGAGGTAGTTAATTAATTAAATAAATTAATAAATCTATTTAATTAAAAGAGGATTTAGGGATTAGTGACATATTAAATAAATATATTAAAATATATTTATTTAATAATCAAGAGGACATTAATGATAAAGACTAATTAAATAAATGAGACTTTATTTAATTATGGGACGAATTTGATAATTAGTGAAACATTAAATAAATAAATAAGATTTATTTATTTAATAACCATGAATAATAGAAGATCATGAACTAATTAAATAATTATGCATTATTCAATTAATAGTTGCAGGTGGGTTAGAAACATAATTAAAATTTCATAATTATGCTAGGACGAAAGGTGGTAAAATATTGCTTGCAAGCCTTGGTCATTTTTATGTGTCTACACTAACAACGTCGCAAAATATGAAGCACTTTCTAGAGGACTGATGCTTTCGTATGAGAAGAAAATTACAACTCTAATAGTCGTGGGAGATTTTGGGCTTACTATTAAACAAGTTTGCAGTCAATATGCATGCCATAATAAGAGGTTGGCTGCAAACAAGAACAAGGTATGGAATCTAAAAGAATATTTTGATGCTTTTGGAATCAAATTGATTCCTAGAGAACATAACTAGATCGCGGATGCACTGGTTTTTGTTGTGAGTACTTTGGAGCCCATGCAAGATTCCAATCTAAAAAATATTCTCTCTGGAATTAGTGTCTATTACTATTGTTCCTGAAAATGTCCAAAATTTCCATGTTTTTGATGATGACTAGCATATTCTCACTTTCCTCGCAAGTTAAGAGGTATTTGAAGGTCAGATCATTGATGAATCTTATTGAGATTAGGGAGATTGGGATCCATAAAATTGTGATGCAGAAGGAATAATGAACCTAAAATCCAACAAAATTCCTAAGGGAATGGTAGCATTGGAGAGAATCCTTGATTCTAATCCTTGGGCTCGTGAAAAAGGGTCTGCGGATGCTAGAAGGAAGTATGAGTCATTTAACTTAGCAGATTCAAGTCTGAAGAAGAATATTTTTATCGACAAGACTTGTCCCAAGAAAATCAAAGAAAAAATCTTGGGAGTAGTGAAAAGAGTCATCACAACAATAGCTTTTGGATATGAAGACTTGAAGATTTTTGACACTTTAGTAATCACACACACCATCTCACTAAAACCTGAAGCAAAGCCATTCCAACAGAAGTAGTGCCCAATCAATGCTCTCATCAAACCTTTGATTCTCAAAGAGGTATATAAGTTACTGTCGACAAGGATAATTTGTCCAGTAAGGCATTCAAGCTGGGTTGCTAATCTGGTCCTTATTCTTAAAAAGAGTGGGGAAATCAGATTATGTGTCAACTTCAAACATGTGAATAAAGATTTAGAAGAGGACAATTACCTACTTCCTTCCCTCGACGAGGTGCTACAAATAGTAAATGGGTCACAAATGATGTCATTCCTAGATGGATATTTAGGATACAATTAGGTGTATGAAGATAGAATGAAAATTGCCTTCACTACCAAGTGGGAGACATTCACATACAAGAGGATGTTGTTTGGTCTTATCAGTGCTGGGGCCAACTTTCAATGGACAATAGACATGAAATTCAAAGATCTAGTAGGAAAATCCATTATCATCTGCATGGATGATGTCACTGTGTTTTCAAAGAACAAAGAAGATCACCCAATAGATTTGTCAAAGTTATTGGCTAAATGTATACGTTATGGCATATCCCTCAATCCAAACAAGTGTGTACATGGGGTTTCAGAGCGAAAAAATCTTGGGTCACATAATATCAGAAAGAGGGATATCAATTGACCTTGATCGAGTGGAATCTATTCTCAAGTTGACCATGCCGAGTAGAAAAAATGAAATGAGATCTTTCTTCAGAAAGATCAATTTTGTAAGGAAATTTATAACTGGGTTTGTGAAGATCATCAAAACTTTGAATGAAATTATGAAAAAGGATACAAAGATTGAATGGAGTAATGGGGCTATGGATGCCTTCATGCAAATCAAACAGTCTATTATAGAGGTGCCTATTCTAAATAGTTTAGATTATTCACTGCATTTTTATATTTATTTTTCACATCCGATCATTTGTGTGCTACTGCTTTGACACCTTGAAAAGGCGAGGGAGATGAACGACCTATTTCTTTCATGATCTCTTCATTCAATGATTCTAAAGTAATATATCCACCTTTGGAAATGAAGGATTTCATGCTGGTAGAAGCTGTTAAGAAGTTCAGGCACTATATCCTTCACAGTCAGGTCACTTCCATAGTTCCTGACCCTACCGTAAAGTCTCTTATGATGTAGAGTGAATTAGGAGAAAGAACAGGGAAATGGATGGCCACTCTATAGAAATTAAAACTTGAGATACATCCAATGAAACTAGTTTGAGGACAAGTCCTTTCTAAGGCCATAGTAAATGTAGATCCTAATATTACATGCCAATAGTATATAGTGCAATTGTTCGCAAATGACCCTTGGTATGCAAAACCAATTTCTTTATTGTTAGATATTAAGTGTCCTGATGGAATGAATGCTACATAGAAAAGGGAATTGAGATTGAAAAGTGCTCACTACATGATCAAAGGAGGAGCCTTATTCATAAAGAATTTTGAACGTATATATCTATGTTGTTTGGATCAGCAGCAAGCAAAGCACATCATTACAAATTTTCATGGTAGACATGGTACTGAGCATGGTTCTTCTGATGCCTTGACACACCGGATTTTAAGATCAATATTTTATTTGTCTCATGTGTTTTGAGATGCCCAATAGAATGTCACAACATGTCAAACATCAGCATTGAGAGAATGCAATCCAATGATGCCCTTACAACCCATCTATGAAGTAAGACCATTTTCCCAATGGGCATTATATTTTGTAGGGGGAATTAATCTGAATTCATCTGCAGGTCACAAGTTGGTTCTAAATATGGAAAATTATTGCATGTCTTGGACCGAGGCACAAGCTTGTAAAACCTATAGCACTGATGTCGTGATCAAGTTCCTTAATGAATATACCTTTACCAAGTTTGGAGTATCGTTTTCTATGGTATGTGATAACGAACTTGCTTTCTTTTCTGCCCAGTTCATTCAATGGGAATTTGAACATAGTTTTTTTTTAAAGTATTCCTCTAATTACTATCCATAGGGAATGGGGTAGCCTATTTTACCAATAAGAATTTAATCAAAGTCATTAAGAATATGCTAGAGAGTAATCCATGGGATTGGAACACATAACAGAGACTTTCCTTATGGCTAGATAGGACTAGGATCAAAGTTGCATTAGGGAACTCACTGTTTAAATTAGTCTATGGTCAAGACCCAATATTTCCTATCCATCTATAGATACCCGTTCTACACTTCATGGAGGAATGATATTCCCAAGATGATAGGATAGGGGCTCGGTTAGCTAATTTACTCAGCTTAGAAGAAAAAAGAGATGCTTCTTTACATCATTTTTCTAAACATCAGGCTATTGTCAAATGTTTGTTTGAGAAGAGAGCCAAAATCAAATCTTTTAGAATATTAGACCTTGTACTATTATGGGACAAAGCTAGATAAAGGAATGATGACCACCAAAATTTTGATTGGCTTTGGTTAGGTCCATATCAGATAGCTGAAATCCTTGGTGAGAATTCTTTCCAGTTAAGTAGTTTGATAGGAGAACCTACTCCCTTGCTAGTCAATGGACAGTTTCTCAAACACTATTTTGGCCCATGAAGGTCTAATATTTTTACTAATTGTATATTTTTAATTAGCTATTTCTCAATTTTGGTTTGCATATTCGTTGTTTGTGTGTCCATTGTCTTAGTTTTTGTTGTATTTCTTTATTTTGTTTTGTTTTTGGGGTCTTTCATTTTCTCCATTTTGCAGTGATGGGTGAAGTTATTCAAAACATATTGAAGGTACTAGGAATGAAATTGATTTAGGTGTTTTCAGGCATGTCTTTTGGGCTCTTTAATTTCCAAACTTGTTCTTTATTGATATTCCAATGCCAGGTTTGCACGGTTTGTAACAAATAGGTATATTGTAAGTAATCTCATAAGCCACAGTTGAATCTATCACAAATTAGATAGATTCATCTGACTTCATAAATACTTATTCATCTTGGGGTTACTATATTCCTGATTCAGGTGAAAAATATGAGTCCTAACACTGTCATTATGTCCACCATAGTTCTCAACCCACTATTTAAATGACTATGTCTGAGTATTAAGGAAAGAAGACAAAATGATTGATCCAATAGAACCAATATATATATAAAAAAAGAGAAGTATTGAAGAATGGAAAATTCAATATAATAAGGGTAATTCAAGTATCTCTAATGGGGCTATGGATGCCTGACGGGTAGTAGAGCAATACTTTGAGAGAACTAGATGTATCTCCATTGGGGGTATGGACACCTGGCTGGTAGTAGAGCAATGCCTAGGATATCATTGCATGATAGTTACAATGGCTCAACTCGCTTGAATCTTAATAAAATCGCTCAACAATAGGTAGGATCTTTATGGAAAAGGATGCACCATACATGCACACACTCAGATTCAAAGTTTTTTTTGTTGATTTACATTTGAGATTCTAGCTCAACCTTTTTTATTGTAACTGATCATACTTGAGCTAAAATATTTCTAAGCTAGAGGTTTTGAGTGACTGAATTCTTTAGTGTCTTGAAAATGGGTAAATCATTTTTCCAACCGAGTCACCAATTGTTATGCCTTGCATAATCCCCATTTTGTTTTGGTCAAAATGGGTCCCAATTTTTGTTTCTCAGTTTTTTCCTTGGTCTTTTTCTTTGGGTCTTAGGAGTTTTTCTTTCTTCCTATGACTTGGATTTTTCATTTCTTTTTTAGGTTCGGGTCTCGGGATGGAACATACACTTGTTCCTATTCACAAAGTTTAAGGCCTTGTTTGTGTCCCGGTCCCAACCCTATCTTTTTTCCTTGTTAATTTTCTATTTTATTGTGGGATTCAGTCACGAGTCGACAGTGGAACTTGATGCTTGCATTGGGTGCTAGTTTCGATCCATGTCCCTGTCTCGGTTTTCATTTGTCCTATCCATTTTCTGTTTTTGTCAAAGTCGAGTATCAGGATGGAAAAGGAATCAATAACTTTCCAAAGTTCTTGTTCTCATTCCTAGCCCAATCTCAGGGTCCTACTTCTTCTCAGTTTCTATTTTGTTCTTGCGGGATCGGACTTTGGGCTATGACTGAACTTTGGACTCTTCAAAGTTCTTGTTCCTTTTGAATTCTCGATCCCAATTTTCATGTTGTTTTGTTTGTTTGTCGGGATCAGCTTGTGAAATTTTGATTGAACCTTGCACCTACTGAGGGTTCGATCTTGGCCCATGCCCCGACCCCGACTTCCACTTGCCTTCTGTATATCACCTCATATTTATGAGTCTGCTTGAATCCTGAGACACGACCAACCCACCATTAATGCCATAACCGCTTGCACATGCGAATAGGATTTTAAACCTCGTTGTTCGTTGATTTATATCCATTATGCTTTTAGGAGATTGAACAAGAATTAGAGCGACAAAGAGCTTATGTTTCAGGATTTCCTCACAATTTATCAAGTTGGTGCCAAAATCCTTGGGTGCATTCGAAGGTACATTTTCTTGTGTTTTTTTGTCCTCGTTTGCATGTTTTTTGGTTTTGGTTGCTTGTTCCTCTCATTTTGTTATTTTCTTTCCCTTGTTTCTTCTTGTTTTATTCGTTCAATTTTGTTTTTGCTTCTCTATGTTTTCATTTGCACCTTTTGGTGCACTTTCCTTCACATTTGAATCAAAGTTGGGTTCATTGTGCGTTCTTTTTTTTTCAGTGTCATTGTCTTGTTTTTTGGTTGTGAGATTGTCCATCTCATTGTTCCCTAGTTTCCTATGGTTTTTCTCTATGTTCGGTTGGGATGCTTTAAATTGTTAATTTTGAATTACCAACCATTTGAAAACAAAGGTTTGATCCACAACCCGGTCCCAAAGCCATATTATTGGAAATTTTCATATTTAATATCACCTCAGTGATCCATCATTGTCTCGATCCCCACATTGAGATCAAGTTTGGGAATCAAGAAAACACTTAGGTTTGTTTACTCTTTGGTGTCAGTTCTTTCACTTGCCTGATCCCTGCATTACTATCAATATCAAGGGTTTGACCAACACCTTAAGTTTGATTTAATTTTGAGGACTAATTGATTCTTCGATGATCCATGCCTGAATCCCACTTTTTAATCAGGGTCGAGAGTTATTTCGACCCTAAACCTTTAAGTTCATTGAATGATGAATGGCCTTGACAACACCCTGATCCCAAGTCCCGCTTTGTGATTGGGCTCAGAACTAAAAATCAACACATCCCCATCATGCCTTTTGAAACTTTCTCTCACCACGACCTAATCCTGACACCCAATATCCTCTTGGGTCTAGAACTCCGGAATCTACTTCTACTTTTCCATTCTAGATGAGTTTCATGCCTAGCCACAACATGATCTTGACTCTTATTCACATTGTAGGATTGGGCCATGGGTTGATAACAGACTTGTTTACTATCAATTATCTAAGTGTCGAGGCAAGACTAGACCTGATCATGATTCTTGAACACTATGGGGTTAGGCTTTCAGATAATTTTTAACAATTTTAAACGTCAGCCTGGTTCCAAATGATGACTCAATCTTGAATCTCAACTACAAAGTGGAATCAAACCATAGGTCAATACTCAACTCATTTTCTTACATGGGTCTAGTGTATATCCACAACTTGGTCTTGGCCCTAATAAAACTCAATTTATGCATAAAATTGGCTTAGTTCTTGGCACTGTTTAATCCTAAAGCCCGAAAATGATCGAATTCTTATTTAACTGAATTTTTTTTGACTTGATGCTGATTTATTATGAAAACTTGCATTATGATGTTATGAATATGTTTATTTTTATATCTAATGATTGTTAGTAGTTCAGAATATTTGACCAATATCTGACATAGAGGAAGAGATATCTAATGAGGGACTACCTATTGATGAAACATCTGAGGAAACATCAAAGAGGATCAAGGCTAATAAATTGAAACCAAAACAACTACCCTACACAATTAAATGCAAGTATGAAGGGAATCCAGTTCCATCCCAGTTTGACTCCCAAGATGTGAACATTATTAACACCTTGGTGGGGCATTTGGATTAAAATAAATTCATGAAAGATACATTTTTTGAGGATGTTGTCCCAAAAGAAAAAAGAATTGTAGAGTTAGCATTGGCTCATGTAGCTTTCTTTCCTATTGCAGTACAATTTCTTGAGTTTATCCTAATAGTTGCATAGTAATATATCCCCACTCAGAGACAATGCATTGATGTTGAGGGAAATTTTATTATAGATTTAACTCTAGCCATGATCAAACCGGTATTTGACCTCCCTCCTTACCCTGATGTCAAGATGATGATAGAGGTAGAGGAACTTGAACTATAGAACAAATATGTGGAAGGAAATAAATAACTCATCAATAAACGATGGCTGGAAAAGGAGAAGTCAGTAAAGAAGTTTCCACCCAATCCTAACATGTAATATTTCTCCCAAGATGTAGGAGATATTATCACACTATTGGCTAGAGCATCTGGTAAGTCTGAGTCTTGCACTTTTGAACACTGGATATTTCCTTTTATATAGTTGATTCAAAAAGGAAAGCAATATTTGGATTGGGGATAAATCATCTCAAACAACATTCATAACCAACTCCTCCAGGTAACACAGACCAAGAAATTCTACATGTCTTCTTATATTATATATTGTCCAATAAGAATTGGAAGGTTTCTTGGGCTGAACACTGCAACATTAAAGGAAGAAGACACAGATCAAAAGAAGGTTTGGGAACACTATCACCAATAGGAGATTAAGGAATCAGAAAAGAACTTCAAAATAATTAATGATGCTTTTTTGTATGTCATTATAAATCAGCTCACAAGGGACATATTTTTTAGATTATCCTCAGAAGCCATGACACTCATTCAAGAATGGGGATATTGGTTCATTCAATACCCCAGGTCAACATATTTTAGATTATTTGGTTTTGATGGCCATTTGTTTAAATTGCCAAGATGTTGTGGCAATAGGAGGGTTTTAATGGAATTTTCTAGGTAAGATGTGGAGGTAAATGTTGTTTCTCTTTGCAACATAGGATGGTTACACATTCTTTTCCCTTGGAATTCATATTCTATTCCCATTCTTCTACAATAATGGCTATATCAGCTACGAAGTAAGTTTCTAGCTTTAAATTTCTACCAACATACTTCTAGAAAGAATTTTGATCTGAAGAGAAAAATGCATGCACTTTATCCTTCTTAATTTTTTCATTATGTTCCTCTTCTTGAGGATTTTTGGGCTAACCTTCAGGATTAGTTGAAGGTAAGGAAAATAGGTTATGAGAGGTTGACAATTCCCCAAATGAGGGATTTTTAGGTTAAAACCGGTATTCTTGACGACACTATAGATGATGGGACCACTCTTGATCCCTAGTATGGTATTGATCAAGTGGATATAGAAGCCTTTCCACCCATCAATTGGGTGGAGAAGGAAGTGACTAAGATTACAAAAATATCACGAATAGTGGTAAATAGGAACTTAAGGTGGATGGAACTCTGTTTGAAACAAGAAAGGGTTGGGGTGACAAATAAAAGAGATCCTAACACTGACCCCACTTCCTCTGTAGAGACAAACAATATAAGAAAATAAAGAAAGGTGTTACAACATCAAAAGAATCCACTGAAGAGCCTCCAAAAATAGAAGAAGATGTCACATTACAACAAATAGATGATGTTTTGCATAAATAAAAGGTTACTTATTAGGTAGATGTTGCAGGTGTTATTTCAAGTTTTGATGTTGTACCCTTGACCGTTGTTCACCCAGGTGAGGAGATAGAGAGATTTTTTGTTGTTCCCCCACAAGCTAGGGGAAGTGATCCTATGATTCAATCAACTTTAGGAGCACCAATTATTGGAGAAGAGGGACAAGATGAGGTAAATGTTCAAGATATTTCCTCATATTCTGAAAGAACTCCATCCCAAGAGGTAGAAGGACCTAAATGGGAAGAGTATCTAAGGAAGGTGGAAGAAGACCCAAGTGAAGAAAAAGTGGAATTTGAACTTGGGAGTTTGCACAACCGATAGTTAGAACTCAATGATGTTTTAACAAAAGAAGGATAGGAAGAGTTGATGGAGAGTGCCCGGAAACTAGGTATTGAGTAGCTATCTCAAGAAGAAAAAGATGAACAAGAAAGAAAATCTAAGGAGTTAGATACAAAAAGGGTAGAAGCTAAAGCACGAAAAAGGGTAGAAGATGAGGCCTTGGAATTGGAAAGGAAAGATGCAAAAGAAAATACTATAGAGGAAGAGCTCAGAATTGAAGATTTAAAACAAAAAAGACTAGAAGATGAAGAAGAGGCTGCCAAATGGGAGGAACAAATGAAGAAGATAGAAGAGATAAAAGTTGAGAATGAGAGGAAGGAGCAAGAAAGATTGAAAAAGGAGCACGAAGAGCTTAAAAAATTTGCTTCTCCACAAACTATTAAAATAATTTCCTCCACCTCGGAGCGTTCAACAAGTAGCCACTCATCTAGTTGCACCCACTTGGCTGAAATTGAATCTAGAGAAGAGGCAACAAGTATAGACCCAACTAGTAATGTTGGATGATATAAGGGTAGAAATTGATAAAGTGAATGAAAATAAGAAGGCCCATGTAGTACATTCAACCAAGCTTACTGATGAGGGAGATTTGGTAGCTGAAATTTCTACCTTAATTGCTAATAAGTATGATAGAGATTTCCAACTTGAAGATTAATCTAGGAAAGCACACTAGAAATAAGAAAATAAATTTAATTGATATTGTTGCAACTACTACCAATTCTAGGTTGATCAAAGATAAGCAAGCTAAATATGAGCTTAAGGATCAAGTGAATAAAATGAAATATTTCATCAAGGAGTTGATCTCATCTACTCTTGAGCAGCCCACATCATCAGAGGTACCCATTTTTATGAGTAGAAAGTAGGTAGATGATTTGACTGAAATGAAAAAGAAAGCCACATGGTTTGATAATTGGCTTAATACCTTTAAAGATAACATGAATAAGATTTTAGATGAAGCTTTTAAGTATTATTGTAGGGGGCTTAAATTAGTCAAATCCATAGAAGAATCTATGAAGAAATGGTGGGAATAAGAGGAGAAACTCAGAGAATATCTGGGAAAGCTTATGGCAATTGATAAAACTTATGATAAAGAGTTGGTTCAATCCTAGATTTTGGGTGAAGAATATTCCCAATTTATTGTAAATTCTATTCATATCTCTATTTTTAAGTCATACAATCTTGTTGAACATAGGATACTCATGCTCAAGAGTGTTCATGAGATATTTGAACACATGTATTTTGGAAGAAATTATTTCAAGGTTTATTGGTAAAGCCTTACTTGCAGATCAGAGGCTTTAATCGTTGGGAGAGATCAAAGATGCATGGGAGGAAAAATTGGATCAAATTTTAATAGAGGGAGATACTAATGAGTCTCCACTCATGGACAGATTGTTGGAGCTTAGATGTGACTTGTAGTGGGTATCTAGGGATGTTGGTAAGATGAAAGTAACTGTTGATATAGTAGAAAAGAAATTTGAAGATTCTGAATTTAAATTTGATTGGGTTGATGGACCAGATGATGATGCAATGAAACAATTTTTTTCCAATTATGATGAATACTGTGGGACCTAGCATGAAGGTGACAAATAAAATATATATTTTTTATTATTTTGTGAACAACAATATCTTTTTGGATGAATTTTGAGTAGAGGGACAACTAGGGAGGAGAAATCTCAGTAAGGAGTGGTTTATGGTTGTTGGAAGTGATCTGAGCGAAGACTTGGGGTCTAGATCTTAGTTGAAGGAGTATTTCGCATACCTATTTAGCTTCACCAATTACAGTAGAGGAAAATATTGGAGTTATCTGAGTCCCTACAATTGTGCATGTAAAACCTCAGATTGTGGATCTTAGTTTTTCATAGGAGGAATTTGTGCTAAGTATTGTCTATATGTAGAAATTCTCTCCTCTTTGTATAGGTTAGCTTATTGAATTCAAGATTGGTTTCCTAAGAGAGATTTAGTATAGTGTTTACAAATTTTAGGATATTTTTTACAAATCTTATGCAAGATAATCTGAAATACTATTAAAGTTTTAATACAAATGGTTTTATTTTAGAAGTTCGTTAGTTTTATGATAATGTTAATGAACAATAGTTCTTCGTATGCCAGGAGTTTTCTTGTGCATAATATATCTCTTATTTGATAAAAATCAATAGAATATTCTAGATATGAAACTATTTCTTTAAGTTATCTATGAATCAGATATAAATATGAATTTTAGTAATGAGAAGGTGAAGTGTTTTTATTGGAAAATAAAGTTTTTTAAAAAAAGTGATGATGAATGGTTGTACATTTTGAATTTGCACTATGATGGAATGCAAAGGTATAAATTATTTTATTTATTGTGTCCTTTCATGGTTTTAGTTAGTTAAAGAAACGCTCATTATGAAGTTTATATCTCTAGACAAAAAGAAATATTCCTTCATGTTTTGTTGTCCTACACCCTATTCTATATTTTTCTATTTATTTACACCCCCAAACGTTAAATTAGTTCATACTATTAAATTTTTCTCCTTTTACCAATAGGCCCCTTGAACATTATAGTTGCATAGGCCACTGAAGGACAACAACATAGTTGAGAACCAACTACAGATACCTTAGAAGATAAATAGTTTAAGATTATTTATCTTTTTCAAGAGAAATAGAGTAGCAATATTCTATTTTAATGTTGTGTTAATTTCACCACCAATAGATAGAATCGAAATAGATGATGGGGAGCATGAAGAGACATCAAAAATTTGAAAGATGGAACTGATAGAGGGAGTGGAAATGATTGGTCGTGCCAAAGGAAAAATGGTTACCTTTAATACATGTAAACCAGTTGTTGGTCGAGGTGAAGTAGGAAGGTGAGGTGGAGGAGTAATAGGATTTTGAGGAGTATGAGGAGTAGTGGTAGTAATAGGTGATGATGTAAGAGGGGGACTGGCAACAATGTTATCATGGGGAGATCGTCTCATTTTCTCATCTCTTTCTTCTTCCTCATTTCCTTTCTCTTCTTCGTAATCCTCTTCTAAATAAAAATCCTCTATAAATTCTTCAAATACACTCTTTTGATTCTTCACTCTTATTTATTTCTTGTTCTTTAGATTTTTCCTTAGATGCACATTCTTGCTCCTCAGTATCTCATTCTTCCTCAGTTGATTGCACTATACTCTTGCCACAAGTGATTTTCATCTCTGGACCTTTATGTGAAGAAGAAGGGGTAGAAACAACTCTATGTTTAGTTTGAACTTCTTTTCGATGATTGGAATCACCTTTTGATGTCTCTCCTTCGGATTTTGTTCTCAAATATTTCATTTGAAAACCATGCCTCTATAACCATTCATTTGTGTTATGTAGAATGGTAGCAAGTCTTTACCTTATGGAAATGATCTCTTTCTTGGACCATTGAGTTGGGGGTAAGGGCTTCCTAGAAATCTCCTTTTCTTTATATGCATAATCCATAATATTGCCAGGATCTTCAAAATCATCTAGAATATCAGCTAAGCCTAGATCCCTGATTTGCTCCACTGTCAACCAACAAAATTCCATTCTTCATTTGTCTTCTTCATCTCTACATTCAACCCAAATATTGTGAAAATGGTATACATGGTGATGATTCCTCCTGAGTTTTCTATTCAAATTTCCATAATTGAAGTCAAATTTGTATGTATATGTCCTTATGGTCATAATTTTCATTTCTGCTACTACTGATTTTTCTTTCTGCACATTCTGAATAGTATACCTTTCAATAGTAACTAAAAACATAAATCTTGTCTTGTGAATTTTTCAGCATTCTTTATGCACTGAAATCAACTATCTACACAAATCCATTGGAAGGATATCTAGGAAACATGTATGAGAATCCAATGTAGCAACCTACTCTCAAATATGTGAAAGTAGGAAACTAGAAGAAGATACATCCAAACTTACTAGAAACCTTGTAGAGTTCATCTGATACTCTTTTCTTTTCTAGAGTTGGATCAAAAGTGAACAAAAAAGGTGCAAAGAAAGCATCAATAACTCTCCTAAAATGCTTGATACTATTTCTCAAATTTATCTAAGAATAGAACTCAATACTGGCATGTGAATTATATTTCCTTTGGTTGACAACCCTATAAATTGCCTCATAACAGTAATAGCATATAACAGGTAGGATGTCATGTAAAACTTCAAGGTATTTGGCACATTGATTAGTTTCTCATGAATTTTATCTCTAATATGTGTACCCCAATCTATATTTACTTTTATCCTCATGATGATTCAGATGTACTTATACATCCAATCTTGGAAATAGCCTGAAATAGGTAAAACTTTCACTCTGCTCAAAAGAATAATCATATCTCAAACATCTTCCTTGAAATCACTTCTTGGGAGACCTTTAGGCCATCTTGAGATAGTGGGCCTTGAAGTCTTCAGCCATTGAGAGTTAATCAATGGTTTGGCTCTATTTGAATCTTTATCATAAACCATTTGTGCTTGCTAAAGAAAAATAGTAGTATACTTTTCCATGTGAGGAAGCCAAAAAACTAAATAAAAAAACTTAGGATCTAATGTCATCATGATTTTTCTAGAAGAATCTCTCACACTCCTGTCCTCCCTAATACAATGTGAAGCAACTTGTAAGACAAATTCTAAACAATGAGAAGTAGTTGGAAATGAAGCCACTAAGTGTAGGTTACTATGAATTATTTCACACAAATTTTCTTCTAATGGTTAGTTTTTCGTTCTTTTCACAAAATCCTCCATATCTTGGTGACCAATCTTTGTGTCCTTGATTTTATCAATTTTGGAGGTCACAACAATAGGCCGATAAATGCCTTATTACTTGTACTTCATTTTTTCCTTCTTAGAAGATGATGGAGATTTTTTTTTGCCATCAATATCACAAATTACCACTAAAAATCACCTCCGAAGAACACCTGATGAGAACTGAGAGAAACTCTGAGAAGACATGGATAAATTAGATGTTAAGAGAATATGTTTTATGAGAGAAAAACGGATGGATGAAGCTGGGTATGCATTTTGGAATGAGAAAACATGAGCTACGATGAGTGGAAAATAGAGCAATAGGAATGGAATGAGGTTAGGAAAGAAAATGGAATGATTTTTTTAAGGATTTAGTAAAAAAATATTTTTTTTGTAAGGGCACTGAAAATTTAGACCTTGACATCTTCGGAATTCTACCTTTGATGCACAAGCACTGAAAATCAATGCTCTAACATATTTGTTGGAACTTGGAAGGAATTGGTAAATGAGTTCTAAAAATCAGTTCTTCAACATTTGGGAAGAAACTAAACTTCATGCAACAATGCTAAAAATTACCACTTCAATAACATCTTACCAGATTAAGCTTATGTGTTAAAGCGGGCTTATTTAGTGCTTACACATTTTGAAAGGAAGATCTAACATTATGCAGGAGGAATGATTTTCACCGCTCCTACATAAAGCGTTTGTTTGAAACATGTGTTGGAGTAGTGAAAATTCAATCTTCCACGCATCAAAAGATGACAAAGAATAAGTGTAATAATGGTTATTTTTACTGCTCTAACACCACGGGAAAAACTACCCTATGTAAAAGTGGCGAAAACTTATGCTATTGTAAGCGAAAGTGTTTAGTGATAGTTAATACCACTCAGAGAAAGGGAATTCAAGGAAATACAAAAGATAAATCATCAAAAATCTATGCCAATACATGGAGGAATATCCTAAATGAAATTCCAAAAATAAAAACCTAGGGAAAGACAAAAGTAAGAATAAAATCACTAGCACAAAAATCAAAATTGAAGAAATAAATGGGAGAAAAAATTAAAGACTACAAAAAACCTTAAAGGAATAATAGTAAATATTACCACAAAGAAAATTAAACCTTGAAGAAAATGAGAAGAAACTCAAAGTGTACCTGAAAAATAATAGAGGAAGGAAAAAGCGAAAACCCTAGTTCAGTTGCTCGTAGAATCCACCAACACAAATTCACTTGGAGTTTGCAAGATGACCGATGCAAGGAAAGAGGAAGAAAATAGGTTTAATCGATCATGAAATGAGATAAAAATGAGTAATAACTCACTTAAAAGATCAAAAAATGAGTCATAAATAAACTCAAAGTGACATAAATGCTCAAACATATAAAAGGGGGGAAAATGTAGGAGCGATGATTTTCACTGCTCTAAAATTTTCAAAATATCAAAAATGTAGGAGTGCTAAAAAAGGCCAACTCGACATGTGATAGATGACTGAAACCTAAATGCAATAGTGCTAAAAAATAGAGCTTCAAAATTTGGTGAATAAGAGAGATGTGTAGGAGTGCTAAAAAATAGTGCTACAACACTTGGAGAAATTTCATAACGTAGCTCATGTAGTAGCACTGAAAATCAACAGTCTTACATGAGCTAAAAATAAATTCTAACTCCCAGAAGATAAAAATTGACAATTTAACATTTGTTTTGAATATTTTCAAGAAATGACTAAGGACAAATGCTCAAACGGATGATTCGAGGTTTAGGACTATGCATCAAGGCCATAAATTTTCCTCACTTTGTGTGCTTGAAGTACACAGACCTATGAAAAAGACAAGTTTCATAGGGAGTTATCCTACGAATCGAGTGCACCTAGATTCAGGGATAACAACTAGCTCTAGCTGGGGAGCTTCCTTCAGTCATTCTTAGAAAAAAATGAAGGGAGAAGAACTCCTGAATCCAATTTCCTTTATCCATCCATTGGGCATAGAGTCAGGTGACAAAAATAAAAAAGACTCAAAAATAAAAAGATGCAAAGACTGTAGAAATATTTACATTGAACATTTGTCACCTCATTATGTAGAGTGCTTCAGATGCTACCCACTATGGGGAAGATAAAATAGTGTCCCAAATTCATATGCCAAAATAAAGGTTTTTTCACCATGTAGCTAATGAATCTTGAACAGTCCTATCCATAGTGAATCAAACTTTCCATGCATACCTTTTGGCTCTCCTCGCTTATCCCACAAGAGAACAAGATCACCAACTTGAAAATCATGAGACTTGGCCTTCTTTTCAAAAATATTTTAACTTTTTCTTGATTCTTTGTGCTATAGTTTGACATCTGAACTCGTTTCTCACCCAATTCAAAAAGACACATGATTCAGTTATCAACTGAACTATCAAAAGTCTCATCCTCAATGGCCTTGGCCAACTTGAGGGTAAGAAGTTCTAATTTAATTATAATTTTAGCATTTAACCCATACAAGAGCTGAAAAGGAGACATGTCTATCACCCCCTTTGGAGTGATCCTATCTACCCACAAAGCATCAAACAAAGCTTTGTGTCAAAAATGTTGATTCTCATCCACAAGCTTGTGAATAATAATAATTAAGTTTTTATTATTGGACTCATCTTGGCCTTTACCTTAATAGTAAGATGAATGTGATAATTTAATACCATGCTAAAAAAAGAACTCGGTAATCTCACTTGACGAGAAAAATAAGCATTATTAGCAACAATTTTGTTTAGCACACCAAACCTAGATATGATGTTTTCCTTCAAGAAATTACATACCACTTCATATATAGCATGCTTAACCACAATTGCCTCCACCCATTTGGTAAAGTAATCGGTTGTAGTTAGAACATAGGTGTGTCCCACACTTGAAGGTGGATTTACCATGCCAATAAAATCAATTTCCCACTACTGGAAGGGCTCTTCAATGATGAGTGGTTTGAAAGGTAAAGCTACCAACTTTGGTTTACCTATGAATTGCTGACATAATTCGCATTTATGCACCCATGATTACACATCCTGAAAAGGTGTAGGCCAATAATATTTTTCTCTCAAGATCTTATGAGTTGTAACTGGCACTAGGAAGTGTTCTCCACATGCTTATTCATGATAAGACTTCAACATATTTTCATGTTGCACTTTATAAACATAACATAAGAAAGTACCATCCAAAGAATGCTTGTACAAACCATTGTCCCACAAAACAAATTTTTTTGACTTTAGTTTGATGGATATTTTCTCCTTAGGAGTCAAATGATCCAGACATTCTCCACATGTAATAAAATGAGAAATGTTTGAATACCATTCATCAGTTGTACTGACAAACAACATGATTGGAAACTCATTTGTCCTTACCTCTTCAGATTTAAAAATTTCTTCATCAAGAATATTATGAACAATAAGTGACATAGCCCCCACCCATGCACTAGCTTGGTGGGCTTAATATCCATGTCGTATTCTTTAATTTTTGCAATCCAATTTCCCCTCTTTGTACCAAACTCTTGTTGTGTCAAGATAGACTTGAGAGTTGAATTTAGAACTAATAATTTAACATGGATGTTAAGGATGTAAAACTTGAAATGATTTACTACCTTAACCATAGAAAAAAGAATGCTTCTCCATTTGGGAATATTTCAATTCATGATTCTTTAAAGGATATCTCCTGAACATAATTCAGAATTCAAACGATTCACTATTCTCTTGCACTAAAATTTTCGAGAGTGTATGCTTAGAAGCATAACTATACATGATAAAATCCTTTTTGTAGTCTGGGTAGACCAACACCGATGCATGAGCAATAGCTTATTTTATATCATCAAACAAAACTTTTCCTTCTATTGTCTAATTAAAAGTTGTAGTCCCTTTCATCATATTGAAAATATGACGAGTCTTCTCTACAAAATATGGTACAAATATTCATAGAAAATTTAATTTTCCAAAGAAATAATGAATAAATTTCTTACATGATGGAAAAGTAAGAGATTGAATAATTTTGACTCTTTCAAAATCAATCTTGATACCTTCCTTGGATACAACGTGACCAAGAATCTTACCTTCAATAACCCCAAAAATTAACTTTCTGCGATTCAAGAAAATGCCATGTTGTCGGCATGTCTCCAATATTTGCCTCAAATGGTAAAAATGTTCATGACATTTCTTATTAAATATTGTACGATCATGAAGATAAACTATGATGAACTTACCAAGTACATCATGGAAAGCCAAATCCATAGCACAGTGGAAAGTGACGCCAACACTAATAAGACCAAAATGCATTCTATAATATGAAAACGTGTTGGAAAAATAAGGATAAAAAACTAAAGATGGGGGGATGAATCAATTGTTATAGAATTTAAAATTATTCAACCTTAAACAACCTTTAATCTCATATCCGATATTTAACATTGAAAGCATAAATCAACAAACACATCATAGACATATGAACACCAATATTTTTATATGTGGAAACACTGTTAGGGGGAAAACCACAGTGGATGTTAGTCCACAAGATTATACCCTGTTAAAAGCATAATGAAAAATGAATAGTGAATGCACATGCATTCAGGAAAACTGCCTAGAGCTCACTTCTCAAAGGGAAGGCTCACGGTCTTACATAAGACAATCAGAATAAATCAATCTGAGGAGGTTGAACTGAGAAATTAGTTTCTTCAAAAGCTTGATGATAGTTTCGGTTAGGCACATAAACACTTCTTCACACTTCACTCAAACTTCTTCACACTTTTCTCTGCATTCAGATGATCTGATCTTTATTCACACATATCGCATACACACTTCATGCTCGCACTTATTCTCACTTTAAAATGAAGAAACAATTTATCTTATATATCCGCTACATGAGTTTACACCAACAACTCTATCGGCCACAAATAAAAAATAAATTACAACTGTCAGTCTCAATACATAAATAAATCTCAATGTGCACCAACCTAAGTTAGTCACAACATAGTGAGGACCTAAATAAACATCCTCGAACATGAAAAACAGTAAAATATTAAGCCATAAGGATCCGCAACATGCTACCACCATCATGTCGGCCAAGAA
Source organism: Sequoiadendron giganteum (assembly GCA_007115665.2). Lineage (NCBI taxonomy): Eukaryota > Viridiplantae > Streptophyta > Pinopsida > Cupressales > Cupressaceae > Sequoiadendron > Sequoiadendron giganteum. Next base: position 228,032,413 of record CM021104.1, on the reverse strand, counting down.
CATGAAAACTCAAACACACGAAGGAAAAATCCTCGATCATGAACACACCAATCAACACGAACATACTATAATGATAGAGAACAATCAATAAAAATCAATGAACATCTTAGGAATGTAGACAACAACTCAATTCATTAGAATTGTAATCCCATATTCTAGAAACACCTGCTATAGTAACTGAATAATTGTAGGAACATATAACTTCATTACTTACTCAATTCTTGATGCGCACCTCGGAAAATTTCAGACAACATACTAGATAAGCTCAGAAACAAACCCTTCAATGTGCACTTTCTGAACATCAACATATAGAACACGTCATCACTCTGACCTTCTGAGCTTTATAGGCTGCTTACAATATATTTATTACAATTTTCTCAATTTCCTCGACATATATAGCCTTCAAAATCATCAATGCTAATAGTGTTGACATCAATGACCATATACCAACAAAACAACCACAACATCCAACAATCTCCCCCTTTGGCATTGATGGCAACACATGATATAAAAAATACCATCAACACAACTAACTCTTCTCAACCTGTTCTTTTCTTCCTTACATTTCTCTTCCATCTTCTCCCTCTTAGTACTTATTACACTTCTCCACATTTCTTCTACAAAGGTTTTTCACATTACTCTTCTCTCCCTTTGACATCAATGGAAAATTTATACAAGCTCTAATCCTCATATCATTTGAATCATCTGACTACTCCCCCTAAGTAGCAACCACCATAACTTCAATCTGAAATAAAATCTCACTATAAGTCCACCGATTGATGCAAAGACTTGCATGTTAATTATGATTAGGAGGGGAAATCACCCCTAACTTACCTCTAAGATACTATAAAGTATCCTTAGGCAATGGTTTAGTAAATATATATGTAGTTTGTTCCTTTGTAGGCACATATTCCAATTTAAACTCTTTATCACTTACTTTGTCTCTCAAAAAGTGATACTTGATAGATATATGCTTTGACTTTAAATGTAGCAGGATATGTGCAGGATCATTTTGGAAAAAAAAGGCCCTTAAGTGGCAATAAAATTCAGAAATTACAGTTAGACAACTTGACATAAAAATTTCAATAAGTTATCTATATTATTTCAAAAATATGTAAGAATAAAAATTGTAGCGAATTGAATGTAGTTTCTAAACAACTAGGTTTATTTAAAAAATAAAAAAATCTATTTGGTGAAAATTTGAAATTTCAATGTAGTAGTACTTAAATTTTAGGGAGAAAATAAGAAGTAGGTGTCTATCTAGCCACCATAACCACAATAAAATGATATTATTTAGATATAAGTAGAGGACTCATGTCCCGATGTGATGCATATTTTTTTGTAATTTTTTTCCAAGTAAATAATTAATTATAATTTTTTATTATAAATTTTAAAAATTATAAAAACTTGTATGTCTGGCCACCTTAACTTGGTCAAAAATTCATGAAATTCAATTCTTTTTTTTAATCCTATAGTGTGTGAAGAATAGAATGTGACACATGTTTCAGATTCAAATAATGTGATACCATTTGAAAGCTATATATTTTTTTAATCAACCTATCAATCAAGACTTTAGTCGTAATTCAAATTGAAAATGAATAATAATTATTTATTAAATTCAAAGTAAAGAATAATTTATATTGGTGGAAAGTTGAGAATCTCCTTTAAAAACCCATTTCGTTTCATCAATTTTGGGTAAAAAAAAGGTCGTCAGCCACATGGGTCATCATATCACTTACATATCGCAACTTTTTGGCCCATCATGATTCTACACATACCCAGCACCAAATTCTTGGAAATGTTTATGGCACTTGAATTGTCACAGAATATAGCAATAGGCTCATCATACTCAACTCTAATATCTCTCATCATCTAGTTCATCAATAATACTTGGGTATAGTTATTTGTAACAATAATATATTCTACCTCAATAGTAGATGAGGAAATGGTATTCTGCTTTTTACTTAGCCAAGAAGAATTCACAACCACTTGTTTTGTTCCTATCATTAACATCACTTTCCTAGTCTGCACTGGTAAAGGAATTCAGAATAAGATCATCTTCCTTAGGATACCAAAGACCAAAATCAACTGTTCCTTTTAATTATCTAAAAATTATCTTTATTGCAGTCACATGTGATTCCTTTGGATCAAATTGATATCTAGCTACCATACACACAACATTCATAATGTCTAGCTTGGTCTGAGTTAAATATAGAAATCCACCAACCATTGACCTATATCTTGTTTAATTAGCCTTCAGAGAATCATCATTTCATGTTAGCTTGCATCCGGTTACCATGGGTGTACCAACTGGCTTTGAGTCCTCCATGCCAAACTTTTTTAGTATCTCTCTTACATATTTGGAGTGAGATATGAAATTTCCATTATTTAACTGAGTTTTTTGCAATCCTAAGAACAATTTCAGCTCTCCTATCATTGACATCTCAAATTCACTTCTCATTTCATCAACAAAATTCATGCATAACTCATCATCACCTTCAAAAATAATGTCATCAACAAAGACTTCAATGATCAACTCTTTATCCTAATCCATCTTGAAATACAGATTATTGTTAGCAGTACCTTTATTGAATCCAAGTTTCACCACGTATTTATCTAGTCTAGTATACTAGGCTCTAGATGCTTGTTTGAGTCCATAAGGAGCTTTCTTCAATTGGAAAACCATATCTTTTTCATCAGTCAGTTGAAATCCATCTAGATGCTCAACATAAACTTCTTCTTCTAACTCACCATTCATAAATGCTAACTTCACATCCATTTGATAGAATTTATAATTCTTGAAAGTAGCATAAGCAATAAATAGCCTTACAACTTCAATTCTAGCAAAAAGGGGAAAAGGTTTCTTCAAAATAAATACCTTCCATTTGTGAGTATCCTTTACATACTAGTCTTGCTTTATCCTTGATCACTTCACCTTGTTCATTCAGCTTATTTTGAAAGACCCATTTGGTTCCAATCACATTTTTGTCTTGAGGTCTAGGAACAAGAATCCATGTATCATTTTTCTCTATTTGCATTAGTTCTTCCTTCATTGCTTCCATCCAATATTCATCTTTAAATGATTCACTGACATTGCTAGGCTCAGTCTTCGATATCAAACAATATTCTTCTAGTCTACACACCTTTGTTCTTGTCTCCTATGATTTGACTATCTGAATGACTTCGCTTTACATACCTTAGAATTTTTGGTTCTTATGTTCTTTCTTTTGTATTTTCATTGTCTTCTTCTTCATGATTTTCTTGATTTACCAAAACAATTTGAACTTGATTCTATGTCTGCACATTCTTTCCATTCTTAGTATTATCTTGTTGGTCATCTAAATCATATCCAAAATACCTGGATGATTTGTCAATATCCTCATCAACTCTAACATTTTCATTTTCAACCATCTTCTTCAATATTTTATTATAGCACTGGTAGGCTTTTCTCTTAGTAGAGTAACCCAGAAAGATTCCTTCATCACTTCTAGCTTCAAACTTTCCTATATCTTCATCTCTCTTAATAAAATATCTACTTCCAAAGATTTTGAAATATTTAACAGTAGGCCTATAACCAAACCATAGCTGAAAAGGAGTCTTACCAAAATTACTATTGACATTCATCTGGTTGATAGTATACATAATATTTCTTACATATTCTCTCAAATAGGTATGAGGAACATTACCTTCCAACATCATAGTTCTGGAAGCATCTAAGATTGTTTTGTTCTTTCTCTCAATAACTCCATTCTGTTGTGGGGTTCGGGGAGCAAATAATTGTCTTTTTATTCCATGGTCTTCATAAAATGAGTTGAACTCCTGGTAAGTGAATTCACCATCTCTGTCTGATCTCAAACATTTTATCTTCAAACCTGTCTCATTCTTTGCCATATCTTTGAAGCTTTTCAATTTTTCTAATGCCTCATGTTTTTCTCTTAAGAAAGCAACCCATACCATTTTAGAATAATCATAAATAAGCAACATAAAGTACCTCTCCCCTTGCAGATTTTTGATTTTGGATGGACCACATAGATCAATAAGTACCAAATCCAGTACTCCATTGGAATGATGATGTTTTCTTCGAAATGAAATTCTTGTTTGTTTTCCCATCTAACATTCCTTGCATATAGTGTTAGTAGGCTTCACTAACTTAGGTAGATCTCTGACTACTTGTGTGGAGATTATTTTGGCAATATTATCAAAATTCACATGACACAACCTTCTATGCCATAACCAACTTACATGAACTTGAGAAATAAAAAAACTTTCAGTAGCAACATTTAAGTGAAAAATATTACCTTTTGTCTAAGTTGTACCTAAAGAAATCACATTTCCCAACTTCCCAAAATCTTGCACTTACCATCTTTGAACTAAAGATTGTAGCCTTTGTCAACCATCTGTCCAACACAACAAATTATGCTTCAAACCTTCAACATATATAAATTCATCAATATTGCATTTACCACCAAGAGAAGTAGTACCTCTACCACAAATCACACCAGCATTGTTGTTTCCAAATCTTACAACACCACCATTTTATTTTTCCAAGATTACAAACTTGCTTTTGTCACCAATCATATGATGTGAGCATCCATTTTCAATCACCCACTCATCCTTCTCATCAATCTTGGTTGCAAGATATTTCTCAATGCTTTCATTACTAGATAATTCAATCGACACCAGACCATTTTCCTTGATAGCAATGAATACCCATTTATCTTCATTTCCAATTTTTTTATCAGATTCATCATCAATAACTCCTTCTTTAGCATAATAACATTTCTTTTGAAATCTAGACTTATCAGGTTTATACTTAGAAACTCTTTCAGGACACCTTGATGCAAAATGACCTATCTTACTGCAAGAGAAACATTTAATAGACAAATTTCCTTTGTACTTACCTTATCCTTTAGCTTCTCTTTTAACAATTACTGCTTCCAGTTCTTCTAGATCTCTTTCTTCATCTTCAATTAGTTTCATTTCATCTTCATTTTTTAACGTCTTCCTAGAACTCTCTCTCAGATCATATTTCTATTGGATTTTTCTGGATACAGTAGCTTTGAATGCAGACTTTGTCTTAGGAGAATATTTACCAAATTCACTCAACTCAAAGGCATCAAGTTTTCCAATGATCTTGTCTCTTGTAACATTTTTTATTGTCATGAGCTTCAATCGCATGAGCTTTTGGTTTGTAAGAACTAGGCACAAATCTAAGTATTTTAGCTATAATCTCATCTTCTTCCAAGATTCGATCGACACATCTAATTCCCATCACAAGTTCATTTACCTTTTGTGTGAAAGAATTTTTTTTTTCATCTTTACTCATCTTCATGTTCTCCCACTTGCCTTTTAGACTTTGTAGCTTAGCAACTTTCACTAGTGCATCTCCTTCATACAATGTTTCCAAATTTATCCAGATCTCATGTGTAGTCTTCAAACCTATCATATTTTTCATCTCCGAATCTATCAAAGCACTTAGCAATGCTTCTATAGCCCTAGTATTGGTTTTTGCTTCTTTGATCTCATCAGTAGTGGAGGGACCATTCTAAGGAATAGTATATGCATTCTTTGTAATCTTCTAGAAAGGCTCACAAATGCACTTCAAATGACACTCCATTTTGACTTTCCACAGAGAGTAGTTTGTACCATTGAATCTAGGACTATCCTTCTTGTATGATGCCATCTCGAATCACCTCAAGATGTTAAAATTCTTCAAAGGAACTAGCTTTGATACCAATTTTTGGAGGAACAAGGATAGACAACTGAGGGGTGGGGTGAATTAGTTGTTACAAAATTTAAACTTATTCAACCTTAAACAACCTTTAATATTAGATCTGATATTTAACAATGAAAGTATAAATCAACAACACATCAGAGACATATGAACACCAAGATTTTTATATGTGGAAACCATGTTAGTGGAAAAACCATGGTGGATGTTAGTACAAAAGATTATACACTATTAAAAGTATAATGAAAAATGAATAGGGAATGCACATGCATTCAGGAACACTGCCTAGAGATCACTGCTTAAAGGGAAGGCTCACTGCTTTACATAGGACAATCAGATTAAATCCATTTGATGAGGTTGAACTAAGAAATTAGCTTCTTCAAAAGCTTGATGACAGTTCTGGTTAGGCACAAAAAACACTTCTTCACACTCTGATCTTCATTCAAATGATCTGATCTGTATTCACACATATCACATACACACTTCATGCTCACACTTCTTCCCACTTCAAAATGAAGAAACAGTCACTCTTATATATCTACTACATGAATTTACATCAACAATTGTATTGGCCACAACTAAAGAATAAATTACAATTATTGACCTCAATACATGAACAAATCTCAATGCGCACCAACCTAAGTTAGTCATAATATAGTGAGGACCTAAATAAACATACCTGAACACACAAAATAATAAAATATTAATCCATAAGGATCCACAACACGCTACCACCATCATGTAGGCCAAGAACATGAAAACTCAAACACATGAAGGACAAATATTTGATCACAAACACACCAATCAATGCAGATGTACCACACTAATAGAGCATGATCTAGAAACATCACTGAACATCTCATGAATCTATGCAACAACTTAGTTCATCAAAATTTTAATCTCATCTTCTAGAAACACCTGCTACAATAATTGAATAACTATAGGAACACATAACTTCAAAATTTTCTCAATTATTGATGCGCACCTTTTAAAATTTTGGAGAAAATACTAGATAAACTCAATAAAAAACCCTTTAATGCATGCCTTCTGACCATCAATGTACAAAAAATTTCATCACTCTGACTTTCTTAGCTTCATAGGTTGCCTACAATATATTATTTACAATTTTCTTAATTTCCTCGACATACACAGTCTTCTGAATCATCAATACTAATAGTGTTGTAATCTAATGACAACGAGATATCAGGAACACAACCACAACATCCAACAAAAGGTACCCCATGGCATTGTAAAATCTGTATTATTTTGATCATCTAGGCTAACCTCTATCTGGTTGTAACCATAAAAAGAATCCAACATAGAAAGAATGTTTGATCCAGTTATGGTTTGAAGAACTTGATCCATCACTGGGAGAGGATAATTATCCTTGAGTAGTATCTAGTTTAGATTTCGGAAATCTACAAAAATGAAAATCTCACCATTCTTTTTCTGAACGGGAACAATATTGGCTATCCATGTTGAATGTTGAATATGAAATATAATTTTTGCATTCAACATCTTTTGAATCTTTGCAAGAATAGTTCTAGAAATATTTGGATTATATTGCCTTTTCTTTTTCTTGTAAGGAAATGCTCCAACCTTAAGAAGTATTTCATGTTGCACCTCCTTTGGTCAAAAAGACTGTAGATCTTCATATGAATATTCCAAGACATCCATATATTCTCATAACAATTCAGTAAATTATTTCCTTTCTTCAACTATGAAAAATTTACCAATGTTTACCATCTCAGGATTTTCTTCAGTTCCTAAGTTTATCTAATCAATCTCATTGGATGAGTTAGAATATGAGAGCTTCTTCTTAACATAATGATCATGCTTGTCAAAAATTCTCTCAAGGGATACCAACCCCTTCAAAAAAAAATTCCTTTGAGTTGTAGGAATTCCTTGCCTATAACTGGATCGACCTCAAAGACTAAATCTCTGGGTGGAGAATCGATACCATCAAAGTATAACTCATCAAAGTTTTGTACCTTTTCCAAAAATGTAGCAAACTGATGATCATCATTAAAAATATTCCAATTACCTGAGTTATTAGGAACACTTGGGTGGAAGATTAACTCAATGGTATAGATATAACCATGAAAATCCTTGTGAGGTATTAGGAGAGTGGCTGAGACTAATAGAGAATCATCCTTGTCATTGTATTCCCTTGGAACTACATAAATATTGAAGGCATTGAATTCCTCGATGTAATCCCAAACAAGATTATTGTAATGCCTTAGTCTATCATTTTTTGTTTGATATAAATTTATTATTTGGCACACTACAATTTAAAAGAAAAGGGGAATTTTTTTCCTTTGGGTGATACAAAGACAATTTTGGCTCTTGAACCAGTGGAAGAACAAATACCATCGAACTCAATTACCCAAACATCATTCAGATCACTAAGACTGACAGTATCAAAATCTACAGCTTCATCATCTGATGAAGCTTCATAATCAGAAATAGATAAATTATCTAATGATGAATAATTTTGTGGTGAAGAAGAACCAACACTTTCTGACTCATAATTTGATGAAAAATCAGCATCTCCATCAATTTTAAGATAATATGTTCCAACACCTGATGGCTCAAATAAAATTTGAGCTATTGGATCATCATATTTTGTCACTGAGAATTTTGACTCCCTTTTAGGAACTAACTTCTGCATCACACCCTTTATGAGTATTCTAGCCTCTAACATGTCCATGTTAAGTTATCCTCCAACATATTTACAAAAAAATCATTTAAGGAGAATTCCATAAGATACTAACACATCTTCTACTAGAACTGTCATCTTGATCTTCTTTTCAGGATACACAACAAATGCAAACTATGCATCTTTGATTTTAACAATCAAAGGTACTTTCTTGTTATCCATGGAGAAACAATGGCTATTTTTTTTTGTTTGATTCAAACCCAATGTAGTAGCTACCTTGGCTGGTATCACATTGTTAGATGCACCCAAATATATAACACAATTGCTTAACTTAAAACCATTAACAAGTAAGGGGATAAATAAAGGATCTATACATCTAGAAGTAGTTGGAGGAATAAAAACTAGGTTATTTTGTGGAGTTTTAAGATTTTAAGAAGTAGGAACATCAGGAGATGAACCCTTACTAGGATTAATTCCTTTATCCTTAACAAAATTGACAAGCCTATCAAATTGATCAGGGTTTTCTTTTAGATATTTTGGTTCGTACATCAAAACTTTTATCGTCTTTGCATGGTCAATGATGTTGAAATCTTACAAAGGAACTTTTCAGAGAAGATGTGGTAACCTCATTTATGGATTTAAAAAACCAAAAAATAGTCTTAGGAACTTGGACATTAGCCTTTGGAACAACAAGAACTATGGGAGATGGATGAGAGTACTTGTTTATTTGTTGTGTCTTTCGGTTGGTAAGACAAAGGAGTTCCTCTTTTCATAATGGTAACCAGTGTCTTATCCTTCACTTTTGGAGCAACAACTTCAGCTTGATCAAGCTTAATTTTTTGTGACCATGTAAAGATAGCATATGTATCCTCATCAATTTCATTTTCTATTTGAAAAATAGCCAATATTAGAGTTGCCTACTGGTTCTGTTTCTTCATCTTGAAAAAGATCAACATTTTATTCTGTGGGATAATCAGGATGTGAAAAATCATCTTTTTTAGCTTCATAATACCCCACTACATTATTGGTTGGTGGAGCTTCCAAAGCAAGAATTCCTTGTGGTGCAGGAAGACTATTCTGATTTTGATTTCCAGAATAGTTAGGAAAAGTCCTTTGTGGAATATCCTTGTAAAAATCATTATTACCAACCTACTTCTTCAAAGCCAAAATTTGATTTGCAAACCTTTGAACCATAAGGATTAGCAAAGTTAGAATTATTATTGGAGGCTAAATATCCTAATGCTTGCACTTTGCTGTTTGTCTTCATTCTTATATCACTACAAAGAATCATGTCATCCTCAAGACTTGTAGCTAATTTTTGAGCTTCTTCAAAATTTGCAAGAGCTGCCCTACACAAAAGAAAAATCACCTTGGGGAGTTATGTATTGATGAAGAAACAATTTAAATTATGATTTTTTGGTCTCACCATTGTAGGAATTATTGTCACCAAATTATTAAACTTAGCCACAAATTCTCACATGGGTTCATGGGATTCTTTTCATATGGTTGTATGTTGTGCCAAAAAAGCGTGATCATCTTTATCAGGTTTGAATATTTCCTCAAACTTGGTGCGAAGAGTATTATAGTTAGTGACTGCAACAATAGGAAAAGTATAGAACCATTCTACAGCTGCCCCTTGTAAAGTTTCAATGAACAATCTCATAGAAACATCTTCATGTTATGTGCCAAGAACACCACAAATAATGTAAAAGGTAGTGATGTGCTCATCAAGATGTTTTTTTCCATTTCCATGAAACTTTGGGATATTCTTTTGTTAGACACGTGGAAATTCATGAATAGGACCTACAACACTAAGGGGGCCAAAAGCATGTCTCCAAGGTCCTAGAGGTGGTGTAACCATGATATTGGGTACAACAAGGACTTGAGTTGAAACTATATGAAATATAGAAGATTCACTTAGGATTGGTGATCTTATCTTTCATGGAGGATAAATTTCAGTTTTCTACAATGAAGACCTTTCTCAAGGAGGAGAATGAGGAATGCTAGGTGACTGAAACAATTTGAAAAATGGATCCACCACTCCTTGCACCCTAAAAACTCGTGTATAGCTTATATCAAGTAGAATTTAGACTTGAAGTAAGAGAGATAATAATAATAACAATACACAAGATCACAATAATAAACCTTAGTGATTATTCACTTCAATCAAAAGCATGAGGATTTGATTGAGTACTTCGATCCCCAACAAAGTCACCAAAAAACTATTGGGTGAAAATTCTATAATCCCTTTTAACAGATTACGAAACTTAACTTCAACCACAATTATGTGAGATAAAATATCTCCTCTCAGAAAGGGGAGGTGGCCCTTCTTACTGCTTATTGCAAATAAGGAAAACTAATCAAATACTTACAACAATGTACACTACAATAATGATTTGGGGGTGTGTCATATTCATGATTCTCTCTTTTTTTAGAGAATATGTTTTATAATGTATCACAATTTTAATCTTTGGATGCAATACAACTTCAAATTAAAACTAAGTAGTAATTCCAATATTTCTATCTTTTCAAAGCCACTCCTTGGAATACCAGCATGAAAAAGACAAATAAGAAAAAAGAAAGCTCATGGAGGCACAAATTCGTTCTATAGTTTCCAACAATAAATCCTTCAAAATAGTAACCAACATTATAAAATAAGCATGCAAAGTATTCGATATACTTCACAATTAATCCCACGAGCAACATGAATAAATATAAGCACAAACTCTTATAGAGAAATCACCAATAGCATCAACAATAGCACAATTTCAAGCAATGGGTGTAGCTAAAGTCTACACAAATTTACTCAAAATTTATTTCAATATCAACTACTAATCACTGTGAATTCAATCAAACAACAAGATAATTGTCCCCAAAACAAAGTTTGGTGTGTAACTTCACTTCTTTATTTGTGAAAAATAGATTCACAAAAATGAATTCAAAGTTTCAATATTTTATTCACAATTGGGTAGCATTTCATTCCATAAGATAAAAGATAATGATTACAATAGAATCCTCTCTTATTTATAGATGGGAGAGGATAACTAATCTAGGGAAAACCCTAACCAACTAGTTGACTTATTCAAAAATGGCATCCATGAATATAGGAAAACATATATGTTTTTATATGTAATTACATTTTTCAAAATGACATTTGAAATTTCAAAACCTATTTACATAAAGCATGGAAAAAAGATTATGAACTATCTAACTTTGGAGATACAAGACTATTTCATGGTTCCTTGCTCTTGGCTTGGAATTCTTCATATTTATTCTTAATCTCTTTCATGATTGCTTCATCTAGTCCAACGGTGTAGTCAATGATTGTGTGAACTTTGGTGATTGACTTCCTTGCAGATTAGGAAATATTTTTGCACCTATCTAGACGTGTTTTGAGGTTGTCTAGATAGAGCCATAAATCACACAAGGTATGAATTGAATTCTTTGAAAAGGCTTCATTTTCCACCTACTTCATGATGGATTCTTTGAAGATCTGAGCAATATTACTTATCGGGAGGAAGGTGTGATCATCATCAAGGATTTTACTCGAAAACTCCTCAATTCCATTCACCATAACAATGTGATGTCCTTCAACATCCTCTTGTACTTGTTTTATGTCCTCAATGACAGACTTGATAACCTATATTCAATTCTTAAGTGATTATTTTATTTATACATTCTTCTCTTTGTCAGGAATTACCCCAACTTCAACTAGTTTGATTAGTTTTATCTCCTTCATTTGTAACCAAAATGAGAGACTTCATTCCATTTCCTTTTGCTCCCTAGAAATTGTGCCTTATTATTTTTCCAAATCTAATTTTATCTTAGATACTTGAGCATTATTTTCATCAGCAACAACTATGAGTTGTGAGCCTTGCTCTATTATCTCATCAACAAATTCACACAATACTTTACCCTTAGAGTAGTATTTTTCCACATACTGCACTGTTGGTTCTTCAACATTTACCACGGACATAGGCTACACATTTTGTAAGGAACTTGTGATTCTTCCAAAAACTAATGTTTACCGCTCAACCTTCTTTTTATACATATTTGTGGCTTGTTCCATTTTATCAAGTCTATCGGATAATGCATTCAAAGTCACTTGTGCATCTTCTTTGGAAATTTTATTAGTTACCTTCCCAAGTTGAAACCTTATTACAGTGTAATATTCTATATTCACATCACCCTCACCTTGTGGAGGTATTCCAACATTCACATATTTACAACCTGAATTATCCACATGTAGTATTGAATGAACCTTTTCTTTCTTTTTTCCATTTTCCTTTTGGAAGAACTATCTCATAAAGATCCAACACATTTGGGGAAATCATATGTTTCTTATGCTTAGATACTTGAGAGACTAACCCAGGAGGAAGAAATGAAGTATCACCTTCTTGACTTACTACCAATTCCTGTGTAATAGGTACATCTATAGAAATAGTTGTTATAGTAACAATTGGTGCAGTGTTAGTCATGATTGTAATAGTATTTTTCAAAATGGGTGGATCCTACAATGATTCCTTCATAAACCTATCAAATGCAGCATGGGAAGAAATTTCATATGATGGTGAGGATAGACTCAGAATAGATGATGGGGAACCTGAAGAGATATCAACACTTTGGAAGATGGAACCAATAGAGGGAGGGGAAAAGATTGGTCATGTCAAAGGAGGAATGGTTACCTTGAATGCATGTAAACCAGTTGTAGGTGGAGGTGAAGTATGAAGAGGAGGTGGAGGAGCAATAATATTTGGAGGAGTATGAAGAGTAGTGGTAGTAAATGGTGATGATGTATGAGGGGGATTGTGAAAAATGTTCTCATGGGGAGATAATCTCATTTTCTCATCATCCCTTTCTTCTTCATCATTTCCTTTCTCTTCTCCATGATCTTATTTTGAATAATCATCATTTGTAGATTTTTTAGATGCAGACTCTTTTGATTCTTCACTTTCATTTCTTTCTTCTTTTTTTGATTGTTCCTCAGATGCAAGTTCTTATTCCTCAGTATCCTTCTCTTCTTTAGTTGATTACACTGTACTCTTTCCATAAGTGAATTTGAACTTTGGACCTTTATATAAAGAATATCGGCAACACAAATTTTGTTAGTTAAAAGTTCTTGCTGATGATTGGCTTCACCTTCTAATATTTCTCCTTCAGATTTTGTTCTGAAATCCAGTTCTTGTTGATGATTGGCTTCACCTTCTAATATTTCTCCTTCATATTTTGTTCTGAAAGATTTCATTTGAAAACCATTCCTCTGTAACCATTTTTTTGTGTTATGTAGAATGAGAGCAAGTCTCTCATTGATGGAAATTCTCTCTTTCTTGGACCATTAAATTGGGGGTAAGGGTTTCCTGGAAATCTCCTTTTCTTCATATGTAGAATCCATAATATCACCAAGATCTTCAAAATTGTCTATAATATCAGCTAAGCCTAGATCCTTGATTTTCTCCATTGTGAACATACAAAATTCCATTCCTTGAATGTCTTCTTCATCTCCACATTCAACCCAGATATCAATGACTCTCCTAAAATTCTTGATACTATTTCTCAAAGCTATACGAGAATAGAACTCATATTCTGGCTCGTGAATTCTATTTCGATTAGTTTAAAACCTTGGAAATTACCTCATAACAATAGTAACATATACCAGGTAGGATGTCATGTAAAAATTCAAGGTAGTTGGAACATTGATTAGCTACTCATGAATTTAATCGCTAATCTATTTACCCCGGTCTATATGTACTTTTCTCTTCTTGATGATTCATATGTACTCATACATCCAATCTTGGAAATAGCCTAAAATAGGTAAAACTTTCACCCTACACAAAATAATAATCATATCTCGAATATCTTCCTTGAAGTCACTCCGTGGGAGACCTTTATGCCATTTTGAGATAGTGGGCCTCAGAGTCTTGAACCATTGAGATTTAATCAATTGTTTGGCTCTATTTGAATATTTATCATAAACCTCTTGTTCTTTCTGAATAGAAATAGTGGTATACTTCTCCATGTGAGAAACTTGAAAAACTATATCAAAGAACTCAAGATCCAATCTCATCATGATTTGTCCAAAAGAATCTCTCACTTTTTTCCTCCCCAATATTATTTGAAGCAACTTGTAAGACAAATTCAAAATAGTGAGTAACAGTTGGAAATGAAGCCACTCAATGTAGGTTACTATGAACAATTGCACACAATTTTTCTTCTAATGATTGATTTTTAGTTGTTTTCACAAAATTCTCCATATCTTGGTGACCAATCTATTTGTCCTTGATTTATCAATTTTGGAGGTTACAATAGTAGGTGGATAAATATCTTGGTACTTGAACTTAATTTTGTACTTCTTAAAAGATGATGGAAATTCTTCTATTCTCATTAAGATCATAAATTACCACTGAAAATTACCTCCGATGAACACCTAATGAGAACTGATAGCAACCGCAAGAAAAAATGGATTAATTAGATGTTAAGAGCATATGTGCTATGAGAGAAAAAGGGATGTGTGAAGTTGGGTATGCATTTTGGAATGAGAAAATGTGAGCTATGATGTGTAGAAAATGGAGTAATAGCAATGGAGCAAGGTTTGGAAAGAAAATGGAATGATTTTTTAAAGCATTTAGTGAAAAAAAAAATTGTGTAAGGGTGCTGAAAACCAACACCCTGACATCTTGGAAATTTTGCCTTTGATGCACAAGTGCTAAAAATCAGTGCTCTAATATATTTGTTGGAACTTGGAAGGAATTGATGAATGAGTGTTGAAAATCAATGCTTCAACATTTGGGAAGAAACTAAACTTCATAAAACAACGCTAAAAGTTATCGCTTGAACAAAATCTTAAAAAATTAAGCTTATGTGTTAAATCGGGCTTATTTAGCACTTACACATTTTAAAAGGAGGATCTAACATTATGCAAGAGCAATGATTTTCACTGCTCCTACATAAAGAGTTTTTTTGAAACATGCATTGGAGTGGTGAAAATTCATGCTTCAACACATCAAAAGACAACAAAGAGAATATGTGTAAATAGTAGTTACTTTTACCACTCTAACACCACAAGAAAAACTACCCTATGTAGAAGTGACAAAAACTTATGCCATTACAAGGGAAAGTGTTTAGTGATAGTGAATACCACTCAGACACATGGCATTCAGGGAAATACAAAAGATAAATCATTAAAAATCTATGTCAACGCACAGAGGAATATCCTAAACAAAAATACAAGAAGAAAAACCTAGGACAATACAAAAGCAAGAATAAAAACCCTAACACAAAAATCAACACTGAAGAAATAAATAGGAGAAAAATTTTAAGACTACAAAAAACTTAAAGGAATAACAGTAAAGATTTCCACGAAGAAGATTAAACCTTGAAGAAAATGAGAAGAAACTCAAAACATACCTGAAAAATAATGGAGGAAGAAATAGGTGAAAACCCTAGTTCAATCACTCGTAGAATCCACCAACAAAGATTTGCTTGAAGTTTGCAAGATGATCGATGCAAGGAAAGAAGAAGAAAACAATTTTAATCGATCATCAAATGAGCTAAAAATGACTTTAATAACTCACTTAAAAGATCAAAAAATGATTCATAAATAAAATTGAAGTGGAATAAATGCTCACATGTACAAAAGGGGGGAAAATGTAGGAGTGATGATTTTCACTGATCCAACATTTTCAAAATATAAAAAATGTAATTGAGCGCTAAAAAAGACCGCTTCGACATGTGATAGATGACACAACCCTAAATGCAATAGCACTAAAAATTAGTGCTTCAAAATTTAGTGAATAAGAGAGAAGTGTAGGGGTGCTAAATATTAGTGCTCCAACACTTGGAGAAATTTAAGAACCTAGCTCATGTAGGAGTGCTGAAAATCAATGCTCTTACATAAACTAATTTTTTTTGTGCTCCCAGAAGATAAAAATTGACAAAACATTCGTTTTGAAGATTTTCAAGAAATGACTAAGGACAAATTCTCAAACAAAATATTCAAGGTTTAGGACTATGCACTAAAGCCAATTGAAATTTTCTTCATTTTACATGCTTCAAGTACACAAACCTACAAAATAGACGAGTTTCGTAGGGGGTTATCCCATGATTTGAGCGCAACTGGATTTGAGGATAGTAGGATGACTTTTTTTTTTTACATCAAGATTTTTCAATTGAATTTTATTCTTTTTATGTTTTCTAATCTAAATCTGAGATGCTAATGTAGAATTTTAATGAATTCCAATGAAATTAAATGCAAAAATGCAAATTAAAGGAGCTTTCACTAATGCAAAACTTGAAACCCTAGAATGCAAATTTAACAAATGGAAATCCAAATGCAATGTTAAGCTGAATATAGAATGAAATTCACTCCAAATCATAATTATGATGCTCTATATGTAGGTTCACCAAAATGAAATGATGAATATTATGTTCCTCCTCTCTTTTACCTCTAGGGTTTTGGACCTAGAAGGAAAGGGGAAATCTTCACACACTTCACTCAAGAACAAACCCTTGAGATCTCTTTCCAAAGGAGAAAGATATCTTGCAAGAGGGTTGTCCTAAAGGATGAATGTGATCGAATAAGGTTTTCACCACCAAGTGTAGACTTGGAGAAGGCAATAATATAGAAGATGTAAGAAAAAACCCTAATTAAATGTAAACTAACCCTAAATGACCTATAAAGTTGAATGAAATGCAACAAAAAATTGCAAAGATAGAAAGTGTGCACTTGGAAAACCGGAGGAGGTAAAATAGATGTTTGGATCACTAAAAAATATATTATCTAGGTTGACTGTGACTCGTTCACCAAGCTGGGCAAATCAATCCTATTTCTAGAAAAATGTGCTAAAATAGGTTTCTAAAAAAAGGGTATCCAAATCTATACAAAAATATGTGAGGCCTGTATAGTGGGACACATTCACCAATTGTGGCAAATCAGTCCAATTTTTATTTTCTAGAAGTTCGGGACCTAATTATGTTCTTCTAAACCTTCTTTTCTCTTCTTGATTGATTTTTGGATCTGAAGCTGCAAATTGCCACCTGTAGGTCTTCTCCAAATTTCTCCAAGGGTTGATGCCAACTTTGACAACTTTCCTTAAATCTTGCTCCTTGTGAAATATACAACCTAAACTTACAAATCACACACAAAGGAGAGGGAAATTTTTTTTTGGGTTAGTGGATAAGGGTTTGCCTTGGTCAAACCCCTTGTTAGTGATTAAACCTTCAAATGAAAGCAAATAAGAATGGAGAATGATGAATGAACAAAATAAAATGTTGCAACTCACCAAACCCTAGCAATAAGGTGCTACAAATATGCTTGAAATGGCTAAAATGGATGTGGTTCTTGACTCTTGCTTGAATGATTTTACTATCTTGAAACACTTGTTTGAATCATAAATACATCACAATTGTTAGCATAATAGAAAACATGATATATGAAATATTTGACATGATGATTGACACATTAATGCTACTCTAAAATGATTAATAATATACCCTTGATTTCTCTAGAATGCTCTTGTGAATGCTCAAATTCTCTTGTGAACTCTCTTGAATGCTAGGTATGAAGATGAGAGAAAGACCCTTGTATTTATACTCAATTATGCAAGAATTCTCAAAATTAGAACTCTACAAGCCATCATCAAATCTAGGAGAATAAAATCCCACCATAAATTTGAATTAAATTTGAATTTTGGTCACACGAGAGTCATTTTCCCAAGGTGGTGAATGAGTCCTATCAGACATAATGTATGGGACCGAAAATAAAAAGTTCTTAGAAATATGTGAAAACCAGTTCGGGGCTAGAAGATCCAAGTGGGACCCATTCGGCCAAGTTGGTGAATGTGTTCTAGATCCCTAAATTTGGGCCACACAAGCCAAAAAAATCTGAAATTATGATTGGTTACTGATTGGTGTCAATATTATCCTTGAAAAGATGCAATAAATGAGGCTTGTGGATTCAAAATATGGCCAATTAAAGCATACGAAAGCCTAATTATTTATGACAAGCCTAGAGAAGTGTGAAAGTATGTTACAACACTTTAGAAGACTCCAAATAAGCCAAGATTACAGTTGATTTTAATAAAAAATGTGTTTATTATGCTTGGTTATTTGATAAAACCGTAGAAAAGTGTGAAAGTGTGTTGTGTATGTGTAGGATCATCATGGAAAAAATAGGCTCTTAACTGGCACTGAAAATTTAGAAAAATCAAAGTTAGGCAGAAAAATTTGAATAAGTTATCTATTTTATTTCAAAAATATGTAAAAATCAAATCTATAGAAAATTGGATGTAGTTTCCAAACTACTAGGTTTATTTTTAAAAAAATATATCTATTTGGTGAAAATTTGAAATTTCAATGCAGTAGTACTTAAATTTTAGGGAAAAAATAAGAATTAGGTGTCTGTCTAACCACCCTAACCACAATAAAATGATAACATTTTTTTATAATATTTTAGGTATAAGTAGAGGACTCATTTCCCAATGTGATGCATATTTTTTTGTAATTTTTTTCCAAGTAAATAATTAATTATCATTTTTTTATTACAACTTTTCAAAAATATAAAAAATCATATGTCTGACCACCTTAACTTGTTCAAAACTTCATGAAATTTATTTTTTCTAATCCTATAGTATGCGAAGAATATAATGTGGCACATGTTTCATATTCTAAAAATGTGGTACCATTTGAAAGCTATAGATGTTTTTCAATTAGCCTATCAATCAAGACTTTAGTCGTAATTCAAATAGAAAATGAATAATAATTATTTATTGAACTCAAAGTAAAGAATAATTTATATTGTTGGAAAGCTGAGAATATCCTTTAAAAACCCTTTTCGTTTCATCAATTTTGGGTAAAAAAAAAGTTGTCAGCCACATGGGCTATCATATCACTTACATATCACCACTTTTTAGCCCATCATGATCTTGCACATACCTTGTTACAACACTTCACAATACTTTAGCAAGGTACCATTAAAATATATTAGTTTACAAGGGCCCGAGACCTAATGTGAATGTCTCATCCACACTACAACACTAAATCAAGGCAACATTAAGCCAAAATCCACAAGGAGTGCCCAAATGAGTGTTAAAATGTCAAGGAATCCATTTTTCTACACTACACTAGGTACACACATCCTAACTTGTTGTTACTTAATTTCATCATTTGAACTTATTTTTTTGCTTGCATTACTAGGTTTGTGAGTTGAATATCAAGTTGTCTTTTCCAAAAACATTCTTGGTGGTGAATCCTTTGAAGCCTAAGGAATATTCCTAGGTCTCCCTTGTTGAGAATTGACTCACCTTTGTGTTGATAGTCAATCCAATTTGGGATCCTAGGTTTCCTTGAATGAACCATCTCCCAACAACAATAAAAGGGAAAATTAAGGATTAGGGATTCCTTTCTTGTATTGTAAGTCCCTTTTGCCCACATTTTCCCATCGGTTCATTTTGGTGAACTCAACATTTTGGATATTCATTTTCTGATTTGGAGTTCACTAAGGTCCTAGATCTAGGTTTCATTCATTCTTGCATTGCATCTTGCATTAGTGAAAGTACATCTAATTTTTCTCATATTTACATTAGTGAAAGTGCATATAGGTTGCATTTTTCCTTTCATGCATCATCTTATCTCGTTGAAAAATTGAAAAGTGCATTGTCAATTATTCTAATTGCATTTAGGAACATTGTTATTGCATTTAAAAATTGAAATAATTGCATCCAACCTTACATTAAGTTTCTTTTCATTATTCACTTTTTCTTGCATTCATTTGCACATTTTTATGTTTCTAAACATTAGGTCCCTAGGTAGCCAACCTAGAAACACTATAAACACTCTAGATTTTGTTATTTTTTGAAAAAAACCTCTACTAGGACTAAAAATCCCTTACTAGCATCTTAGTCCCTTTGTGGTCTTTTTTCCTCAGAATCCTATCTATGTTGATTGATTTTTTTTCCACTTTTTGGGACCTCAAATTTTCATTAATAGGGCCTAGACGCCCTTGCTGGAATATTAGTCCCTATTGATTTTGAAGTTGTAGTTTTTAGGGTTTGAACTTTTTTTTCCATGCTTTTGTTGGGTTCTTCCATTTTTTTGTTAAAATTTACAGAATTAATATTATTTCAGTTTGTGTTCATTGCACTTTATTTTGTTTATCCCTTGCATGACTTGTACTACTTGGTATCCTACTGATAATATTGTGGTGAGACGAAGTGTGAGACTCATGGAATCCTGTAATAAAACACTCGCTATGGACCTTGGGTTATCTAGCTCTCTTACTCCTAATGTTGGTACTAGTTCACTAGGTATGGATCATACCTTTGATAATTCTATTGATATGCCTACCATACCTACAAGTCCTATGCCAAGTGTTCAAACAGTGGTTGATAATATCCCTCAAGAAAATATAATGAAAATGCATGAGGACCTAGCCCATTTACAAGATAGCATGAGTAATGAAAAAAATTCCAACATTGTTATACCTACCATAGATAGTATTCACCTCATGATGGGAAGTGATGAAGGACTGGAAGTTGTGTATAATATAGCTCAAATATTTGGAAAAAATCTTCCTTACACCACCAATAGTGCTCAAACATCAAACAATGTGCAAAACCAAGGAGGAATACAAATTCCTCCCCCTTCAGCCATAACCTCCATTCCCACCTATAGCAATCCTCAAGTAACCACAATGATACAATATAGCATGAGTAATGAAAACATTTCCAACATTGTTATACCCACCATAAAAAGTATTCACCTCATGATGGAAAGTGATGAAGTATTGGAAGTTGTGTATAATATAGCTCAAATATTTGAAAAAAATCTTCCTTACACCACCAGTGGTGCTCAAACTTCAAAAAACGTGCAAAACCAAGGAGGAATACACATTCCTCCCCCTTCAACCATAACCTCCATTCCCACCTATAGTAATCTTCAAGTAACCACAATGATACAACCAACTAGTAATGTCCTTCCTACCTCAAGCATTTCCACTAGTGTTCCTTATATCGATGTGGCATCTAACCTTATATCTCATCCCACAAGCTATCCATTCACTTGTCCTTCCAACACATACACAACACCACCATGTTCACCTCCATCTCAAACCAAAAACAATGACCCTATCATTAACAACCTTTTACAAAACCTTTCATCCCTTGAACATCAAGTTTCCACTATAAATCAAAATCAAAATGGTTCGCCTTAATACTATATGAAAGTATCCCATTATCCTTGGAGATATTGAGTACTCTAATGCCACAAGGTATAGAGATCCCTAGATTTAAGGAATATAGAGGAAAGGGAGATCCTACTAATCATTTTAATGCCTTTACTACTTTGCGTAATGACTTTCTCCTTGATGAAAAACTTTTGGCTAAGCTTTTTCCCTGATCCTTGAAATATATCACCCGGGACTAGTTTTCTACATTACCGAATAACTCAATTCATTCATGTAATGAATTTTTTGAATCCTTTATTAACTATTTCCAAGTGCATATATGGTCCTCAAAATTATATTAGCTGATTTGATGAGATGTAAATGTAAGGAAACTTGCAGCCATTGTATGATAATTTTCACATAACCCAAAAGAGAACATTGCAAATGAGTGATTAGAGCCCACATTCAAGAGAATAGACAACATACCCAACAAATATGGCATAGGATATACCCTGGGGAAGCCCTCAAGAGGGAAAAACCTATACTCCAAAAGGATCCATACACCATCATATTAATTAGACATGAAGCAAATACAAGAGTTACAATGAACACTTCTGAAGCATCAAGCCCTCGAATGCATTTCCATCTATCCAAGCATGAATCCACACATCCCATTCCATGCTTCAAAAATTAATTCTCAAGAAGACTCAATAATAACAACCAAACCACTCAGCCAACCTAAACCAATACACGTATTTTATTTTATACACACAAGCTCACATAAAATACAACTAGTGGTTTAGGTCAAACCATGCACCACAAAACCATGTGAATACAAAAACATTAACCCCTTATTTAATATTGGGTATTAAGATATCACCATTTTTTAATATTTCCCCAATATTAAATTATTATCACATGTCTCTCACACAAATAATAATAATACAATGTTATAATACAACATAAGTGGGTCCCCAAATAATTACCTAGTGTGATTAATAACACCACCAAGGTGTATCACAACTAAATAATTATTTAATTACAACATAATAAATCAATTTATGCAATGGTGTACAACACCATATCCCAACATTCTCCTGCTTGTTGTATACATTGCATAAGATATTAATACATGAAATACACCATCATATCCATCCATGAAACCACATGAATCTGTAACATGCTCTTGTGCTCCATCAAGATACTTGTGTAGGGTGATCCCACAATACTCGTTTATAATTTTTGGTGACACTGGACATTAAACCTTTTTTTTTAACAAACTATTCCATTTTGAGCACCTATAGTTGCTAAACCATGAGGTATTTGAAGATGATGCAAAATAGTGATTTGTGACATTTTGTCTGTAGATTCTAAATTTATTTTTAAATTTTTTTTTGGAATTAGATTACATTTCTTTTTCCATCTCCTTCTAAAATTAGTTTTTAACAGTAAACACCATTTTTTAAGAGTGGTGTTCACCGTAGACAACATGAATTTTTTTCGATCAAGGATAAAATTCTTTTTTTTTATAATTTAGATTTGTGACTATGATATCTAGCACTTTCATTAGGTTTCATAGTATTTTATTGGATATTTTTTTCTTAATTAAGTTTTGAATTTAAACTAATTACACTTTGGACATAGGAAAACCATATACAACATATGTTTTTTGTATGTATCAAAAAACAAAAAAAGCATTCCCGGATCTAGGACATAAATACCTAGCACAAGCATATTTTTTATAAAAAAAAATTGTAATCTACTATTTTTCCACATGTGTAGAACAAAGAGCTTGATTTTCGGTGAAAAACCTACATTCACAAGAAATAAAAAATAAATATAATAATCAAATTAAATATATTTAAAATTATATACTATGGGAAGCTTATAATAATGACTACATAATTTCAAAAAATAAATTTTAAAGAAATTTAGTTGATCCCCCAAAAGGTAAATCAAAAGTTATTATTTATTAGCATTTTGATAGGTCTAAAGGAGACTTTGTTATAGGTATCATTTAAAACTAGTGGGGTTATATCCAAGGGGTTTTGATGTAAGGTGGTTTGATCAAACCCTCTTCAATTGGAATCCTTTAAATTAAAATTTTCAAGGCTTAAACCATTATAGTTTCTAAAAATGTGATTTCAACAAAAATCAGGATGTCCCAAAAAGTGTAAACCACTATTGTGGGATCAACTTGCAATAAGAATAAAGTGACCGCCATCTCAAGAAATAACTCCTATCATCCCAAAAAATGCAGCCTATGGAAGAAAAGGAACATGCCAAGGTGAAGATGCACCAATCCACGATCACAAGCATCAAATCCAAGTGATAACAAAGGCTCTAACCAAGTTGTTGTGAACTATAAAACCCACATGATCACAAATAGCATCCATAACACATGGCAATACATCCAACCATCCATACCTCCAAAGTATCAGTACATTATTAAACCCATGCTAAGAACATATGCAACCTATAAACTACAACCACAAGCTCCATGTATCAAACCTATAAATGAAGTACATATATATCCAAGAACTCCCATTGCATAGGTAATGTCAAAGCATATCAAGTCTACCAATAAATACTATACATCAAGTTGTGATAAGTAAATAAAAGAATGAAGTACCAAGAACAATATCAATGATCCACACATACAACCCAAAGAGTTGCATAATCTATCACAACATGTTGCCACCATCCTTCCTGAACCATATGAACATCCAAGAAGGAACCATGAAAAGAGAGACCTATAAAACATAATGTCCTCCTACCAACACCTCAAAAGTGCACTACTGTGTGAAGTATGATCTCCTAAACAACCCCAAAACAAAAGCCTCAACAACCTCCATAACACCCAATCTCATAGATCAAGTACAACATATGAATCAATTTAATAATGCGAAAATGGATGTAAGCCTCTCTAATTAAGAAGATAAAACTCATAGGTAACCATCCCCATAACTATAAATCATCCCATAAACCATATCCTAACAATCCTCATCAAAGAATGATATCATAAACTCAAATGCACAAGGAGATAACCATACTATAACATTCCTGAAAATGAATCCTCCAAAACTAACTATCCATACCTCAAGATCCATATCTATGAAAGATAAAGCATATAAACTCATGCTAACCAAACCTAAAATGAGTCTTCATAATCAATCACCTTGAATCAACTCAATCCCATGAGAAATCAAAGTATGAAACATAAGACATCTAAAAGATATAATGCAAAAGTACCTCTCAAATCATAACCTTTCGAGTAGACCAAGAGTGGGGAATGAGAATGATCCTCTAGGATAACCAAGTCATCATGATTCACTCCAATAACAATCATCTCTATTGGTCCATAATGAACTCACATCCATACACAGGTGAAAGCTCCTTGGTCCTCCCACTGAAACCTCCAAAGAGTAACCATCTCAAGAAAATGTCTCTAATCAAAAGAGAACTACAACCATCACCTAAGTCTCCAAGTATCCATGAGTACCTATAAACAATAAACCCATGCCAAACTCCAAATGCAACATAGCACCATCATGAAGTAATCAATCAAATGATCAATATACCGAATACAAAGAGAACCACACAAGATCAATGTCAAATCTCCAATCATGAATCAAGAACATAAACATGTCATCCATGATCTAACCATCTCTTCTGAGGAGATCACATGCATCATAACATACATATAAACATCCTGGTCTCAAGAGAACATGTACCATGCCAAAACTCTAAACCGGTATCAAGAGTAAAACATGACATAATAGAAAACACTCTAAACCAAGAGTACATATTTCCAATCACATGAAGATAACCATACCAATGATGCTTCCTCCTCATTTCCAACAACTCCCACTAAACCATGGGGTGATCCCAGAATAATGGGTTACACTTTTTGGCCAAAATTGACATTGAAATCAACATTTTTCACCAGATCTTCACTTTCATACGCCTATAGAAGCTAAACCATTAAGAATTTGAAGATGAAGAAAAGTAGTGATTTGTGATATTTTGTGTTTTGAATCTAATTATATATTTTTTTTAAATTAAAAAATAAATTATGAATTATTTTATGT
Source organism: Sequoiadendron giganteum (assembly GCA_007115665.2). NCBI lineage: Eukaryota > Viridiplantae > Streptophyta > Pinopsida > Cupressales > Cupressaceae > Sequoiadendron > Sequoiadendron giganteum. Next base: position 228,006,776 of record CM021104.1, on the reverse strand, counting down.
AGTTTTTATTAACTTAACTTTTTACTAAACATCATTTTCAAAAACCGATGCTTACTTTCGGCTGCATAACTTTTTTTATAGAAAGCATACAATTCTAATTTTTTAAATACAGTGTTTTCACTCCATTATCTAGTGGATGGATATTTTTTTCATATTTTTTTGTTTCATATATATTTTTTAATTAATTTTCTAATTCAAAATAATTATAATTTGGATATATTATACTTTCAGTTGCATAAATTTTTTTGTATTCATTTGAATTAACTTATTATTTTTTTGTTGGAATAAGGACATCAATAGCTAGTGTACATGTATTTTTAAGAATTTTTTTTTCTCCTTTTTCCTATTTTTCCATATGTGTGAAATAAAGACCTCGATGTTAATTGAAAAACCTACATTCACAAGAAATAAAAAATAAATATAATAATAAAATTAAATATATTTAAAATTATAATTTTTTGGAAGCTTATAATAAGGACTACATGTTTACAATTTTTTTTTTATAAATAAATTAATTTGATCCCCTAAAAGGTAAATCAAAAGTGGTTTTTTATCAGCATTTTGATAGGTGTAGAGGAGACTCCATTATAGGTATGGTTTAAAACTAGTGGCTTTCTATCCAAGGGGGTTTGATATAAGTGGGTTTGATCAAACCCTCTTCAATTAAAACCCTTAAAATGAAACCTTTTTAAGGCTTAAATCATTATATTTTCTAAAAATATGTGATTTCAGCAAAAATCAGGATGTCCCAAAAAGTGTAACCCATTATTGTGACAGCACCCCATGGTATGAGCTACACATGGCATCATGAAAACCACCCTCTCCATGAAGATTATCTAGGTCCGCACACACTCAATTGAAATATCAGTAACATACAAGTGAAACCAAGATCTCCAAGGCTAGAAGATACCTACAACCACAAAATAATCATAAAAATATCCATCATCGCCAAACCATCACTATCAGAATCTCCCATTGAAAGTGTATAACCAATGAATGTAACAAGCTATCCTGACATTGTGATAAAAATATCCTAATGAAGATCAACCAAGAGTACCCTCACATAATCAAATAACTCAAATACAAAATAAGCTACCCAATAAAGAAGGAAAAGTAAACCATGATTCTCATACCAAGAAGATACATTTCCACAACCTAAATCGGGATCCAATCCAACAACACCACCATTGCACCTGCATAAACCATCATGAGATGCCAATTTATCTAAAGTGGAAGAAACATCCATGACACCATTATCACCGCCAAATGTACCAAAAAATCAACCCAACCATGTCTACATATCTACATGAACCATAAAAAATGTAACACTAAAAGGGAAAGAGGATTCCCTTGACTAGGCCCCTAGGGTTTTGCACCTAGGAGCACTTGGTTTAGGAATGCCTCTCTTTCCACTTAATGGTTATGTGTTTTTGGTGATTTTAGTCAAAGGAAGGGATTGAGATGAGGTTCTATTGTGTTTGTGATAAATATGGCTAAATGAAAGTAAATGTAAACTAAATGCAAGCTAAACTAAATGACCTAAATGTATAAAATCTAAGAGGAAACTAGAAGATACATAGATTGTGCACATGGAAATAAACATTTGTAGATGATAATCTCCATTATGTTCTAGAATTTGTCAAAAATGTGCAAAGGGACACATACACCAGAACGGACGACCTAGTCCTTTTGTCGGGAGATTCTACCAAACTAGGTTTTCGAGAAAAGGGTATCCAGAAAAGTCAAAACCCTTTTCTAGGCTTGGTATAAGGACAAGGTTGCCAATGATGGTAACCTAGTCCTCATGGTACTTTCAGAAGATTTAGGGTTATATTATGTGGGACCCAATTGGTACTTTCCTTCTCTACAACAACCTACATCTGGATCTCCATAAAATGACCTACAACTTGTCCTTTTTCTCCTCCTAGGGTTTGATGTCTTGAGTTGACTTGAATGGAATGATGGTGTCCTTTTCAACACTTTGTACCTTTCCAAATCTTCATACACCTACAAAGCACATGCAAAGACCAAGAAAATGTTGGGGTTATGAAATAAGGGTTTGCTTAAGTCAAACCCCTTTGATGGTAACTCAAACCCAAATGATAAATAATGCAAGGAAAGGATGCTTGAATGATGAAATAAATACCAATACTCATAAAATCCTTTGTTGTTAAAGTCTGAAACATGCAAGAACCAAATCCAAAGAAGGTTTCTTGTGTTTCATTGTGCTTGATTGCTTGCTTGTGAAGATTGGAGTGCAAGAGTGCTTGTGAAGAAGAAAATGATGTTAGGGGGGGAAATGAAGGTGAAAACCCTTATTTATACAAGTAAAAACCTAATTTTCCCAAAATGCAACATGATAGGTTGACACTAGAGTTTTGGAGGAAATTTCCTATTATATTTTTATCTTAAATTTGAAATTTATGCCAAAAGGGACTAGGTCGCCCAATGTGGTGACCTAGTCCACTAGGGAAATTTCAAGTGGTGGTCGGGAATAAAATGATGTTTTATAAATTTTATCAGCCTTGCCTCCTGAAACAAACTTAAGTCAGGCCTAAAAGTACATTAAGGGGATAAATTAACATAAGAAAAGGGTTAAATTAGTGATGATAAACCTAGGAAAATGTGAAAATGAATTACAACATTTTACAAAACTTTGTCACAAGGCTTGAAAAGGGGTAAAAAGGGGTTGTTTAGGTGAATTATATTGAAAGGGTCTTAGAAAAGTGGGAAGATTTTTTACAATACTTAATAACACCTTTGTTAAACACCATTAGATTATTATTGATTTGCAAGCATTCAAGACTAAATCAAGGAAAAAAAAGGCCAAAATGAGTAAAAAAGTGTAAAAGGCTACACTTTTTGGTGACACATTTACCCCCCACTTTAGTGAGGGGATGAAATTGTTTCAAAATCACACTAAAGTAGCCAAGTAATGAATGTTCAGATGGATCGAATGTATTCATGCTAGTAAGATGAGATGACATCAATCAAGACGGATGAGAAAGCCCCCATGACAAATAAAACATAAGCAAAAGAGATCACACAAGAAGGTGATATTAAAAAGTGAAGAGAGATGGAAAATTCAGATCAAGCTTCAACCATTTGTCTAACTAGTTCTAGTTCAAATCTAGGTTGTTTGTTTGAAAGAAAATATGTACTCACTCTAGGCCAACGAGACTTTCGGTTGTTCACCGGGTGAGAATGTCAAAAAGGTGAGAGACATACGCTCGGTTGGTATCCACTCACACATGTGAAAAGGTGGTATGGGGAAAGGCATGTTGCTAGTTGGGCTTCCCACTCAGCCATACCAAAGTTATACTCCCAAACAACTTTGATAAGGCATCAAAAAAGAGAATGGACCACAGGCATGCAAGTTGTGCTATGCAAGGTAGCCAAGTAAGAAATGAAACATGTAAAAATGCATAAATGCAAAATGAAAAAACATTTGTTGAAAGGAGTCTTATTTGGTTCATTTGAGGTATTTTACTTAGGGAGCATTGTTTCTAATGTCTCCAAGACAGGACCAATAAAAGGATAAAAGAATCAAAACTTAGGGGATGCAGTGCATCACATCAATCCACTAAGAGGAATGTAATATGTTAAGATAGGTCAGTTTCATGGAAGTACACTACACCCAATGTCATCCAAAAAGTGAGAAACATGTCATATGAAGTGATAAGGCTGCACTAGGAACTGAAGGAAAAGAAAAGAAAATGCAAAAATAAATAATGCCATGCCCCCACTTTAAAGAAATTGCTACACACCGCTTTGTGAGCAACTGTTTTAAATTAGAGAAAGGAAAAATGCAAAAAGAAAGAAAAGGACATGAGATCCATCTTGGAAAGCCCTATGCCAAATGACATGTTTTCAAGGGAGGCTATGTCATGTAAAAGAAAAAGGAAAAAGAAAAGAAAATAAGGGGATTGCCCCCAAAATGAAAAAACCACAAACACATAAGGGATCTATGGATTTGGGGTCAGTATGTTCATTGCTGCAATATTTGTGTAGAGAGCGTGGAACTATCATCATTCCCCCAAATACACAGAATGAGACAGAAACAGTGAGAGAGAAAAAAATAATAATAAGAAAGAGTCATTTTGGGTCAACATGGAAGAGACATAGGATTTCTCAAAGCTTTGCATCATCCCAAAAAGGACAAAAAAAAGAAAAAGAAAAAGGTGAAGATAAGAAGCCTCTTTTAAGTCAAAATGAAGGAGACATTGTGGTCTCAATGCCTTGCATCATCCCTAAATGGAAGGCGAAAAGAATAAAAGGGGTCCATATGGGTAAACATGAAGGAGACATTACGGTATCAATTCCTTGCATCATCCACAAATGGAAGGCGAAACTAAAAAGTGAAAAGTGAAAAGGTGAAATGAGGATACAACATAGAGAAGAAGTGAGACACAAATAGAAGAAGAGGACAAAGAGGAAGAAAACATCAAATTGAACAGTATGGGGAACAAATTACACACAAAACATACATGCAAAGGAAAAAAAAAAACTAGTTAGGAAAATTCTTATCACTCATCAACCAAGTCATCTGCCTCCCAATCTTTCTCATTGTAAAAATAGGGTGGGCGACTAGTGAGAGGAATGACATAAATTATAGAAGTAGCATCTAGATCAATGCTTGTCCAAGGATAATTTTCATGAATGCTCATAGATGAGAAAAAGAGTGAATTAAAAGTTTGGTGTACCTCTTCATCTATTCTAGCATTCTCGTCATCATCATCATATAGATTGATGACAATAGGAGGTGAAGGATGATATTGGCGGAAGGATGTAACAATAGTGGTGATGGAGGTATAGGATAAGGTTGCGGGGGTGAAGGAGGAGGTTCATCAGCAAATATGTATGGAACAAGTGGGTTATGATTTTAAATGTTCTCTTCCTCATCAGATTGGCGAGAGAGAGAATGATGGTGACACCGATGTTCCCTAGCTTCTTTATTCCTTTTGGTTTTTCTATCAAGGTTCATCTAAGAACGAGCAAGTTGGTCCACCATAAGTTTCTTGTCATCCCTAGGGGGAGGAACAGGTGGAACCATAGGTGGCTCATCTAATTTCTCCTTATCTTTATACACTTGTTTTATGCGAGGAAGTAAAATTGAGTTGCTGTCATGATCCCTAGGCCTCTTGGATGATGTGGAAGAGTTTTCAGGTGTGGTTTGATTAGGTATGTCAAATTCAGGTTGCAACATGGCTTCATCAAGGATGGGTGTCTCAGAGGTGGATGGAGGCATGTTGAGAAGAGAAAATCTAGATATTTTCTTTGCTTTGAACTTTTGATAGGCAATGAAAAATAAATCCTATCTAGGAGTGATGGGTTCCATGGGCTCAGGCAAAAAGGCTTCAAAAGAAAAGTTTCCTTTGGAAGATAAGGGATTGAAGCCACTATGGTGAACACTGAATATTTAATTATCAATGGGAAACTTCACACATTTGAGGATAATAGATGAGACTGATTTAATTAAATGTAGCCACATGTTTCCAAGTCACAAATGAAATTGGTCTAATTGTGGTATGATAGAAAAGGTAACATCTAGTGTCTTCATACCTACTTGTAATGGTAAAGTGATTTATCTTCTCGTAGGGCATGTGAATCCTTAATGTTTTTTAATCCACATAATAGGTTTTTCATAGACATCTTGAGAGATATCATGTAATACCAATAATTCTTTTGTTATCACATTCATGCCACAAGCGGGTTTTATGAGTATCCCATTATTGGGCTTATCATAAATTTTGTTAGCTATGTAGAGTAGACCATCAGGAAGATTTCTAAGTATATCTTGAGGTGAAAAAGTAATCTAATGAAGTGTTTTGGTTTGGCCCTTACAATGGATGGCATCAATCACGCCTACCATTTCATTCATAGGCAGGACATGGGTTACCATTGGAAAAGAATCAAAATGAGCATCTTGTGAGTCAACATTCATAACATTAGTGTGTGAAGTTTCACTCTTTTTAACAAATGAAACATTGTGTTTAGGAATAGGGTTGGTAAAAATTTGCACATTTTGGTTTGGGGGTGCAACAAACTTATTTCCCTTATCATTGATACCAACAATGGATAGATGACCCAAATAAATTAGTTCTTGCACAAGGTTCTTGAGATGTTTTCAATGTTCAATGTCATGTCCATTATGTTGACGAAAATAGAAATAAGTTGATGAGGTATAGGATGGAGTATATGGATTATTGGGATCAGGTGAATGGACAGGAGCTAAGGATATCATTTTTTGTTGGAGTAATTAGGTCATGGTGTTATGGATGGTATCAGGTAAAGGTGTGAAGGTTTGTTTAGGGTCTCCATAATTGAAGGGAATGATAGATCTAACATCGTCCAATTGGTTATTAGCAGGTGGACGGGTTTGGGAAGGAGGGTTAAATTGTAAGAACCCTTTTTTTGGTTGGTGGAATGGTTGAGAGTTGGATTGGGTGGAAGCATCAAACTTCTCAACTCTACTAGCAGTGGACCACGTGTCATGACTAGTAGTTGAGTTATGATAATCACAGAGTGCTTGGAACAAGTTCATGAAAGATGGGAACTTCATGAGGGTGAGCTTGTCTTGGACAATGGTAAGCAAGTTCTCAATAAACATATTTTGTAGATGGGTATCAGGAATCTTGATGTTGATTAAACAATAAAGTGCTTGATAACGAGAGATAAAGTCAGTTATCTTCTCATTAGTATCTTTCTTACATCTCATGAGGTTGGCCAAGGTTTTCTTAGGGGTCATATGCACTTAAAAATGGTTGATGATGAAATCCACCAGTTCATTGAATGAACTAATGGAGTTGTTTGGTAAGGATGAGAACCAATCCAAGGTGACATCTTTAAGAGTTCTAAGAAACAACTTAGTGAGCAACTTGTCATCAAGAGAAAAGTCACTACATAAGGCAATATAGGCATTAACATGATTATAAGGGTATCCCTTCCCGTTGTACTTCTCGAATCTAGGAATCTCTATTCCCTATGGTAGTGGGTTGTGTAGGATCTCTAAGGATAATGGGTTGTTATGAACATAGTGGGTAGGGGAACCATGTTGGCTTTGGTGGATAGTGGAGATTTGCTGCTGCATAGAAGTGAGGGTGTGAAAAAATTGTGTGATATGGGGATCGGTATAAGTAGTATGAGGTTGACTTGGGCTAGTGGGGATGGGGTAAATATAGTGGAGGGGGAAGTAAAGGGGATACTAATGGGAGTTATGGTGGAATATTTTAAGGGATGGGATGCCACAAGGGAAGTATGAATGATAGTAGGGATGTCGAGGGAAGGTACCACATTACTAATCGGTTGCATAGATGTTGTCTCCTAAGGAGAGGCATATGTGGGGATGAAATCTATGGTTGAAGGGGGAGGAGTGGAGGTTCCTCCTTGGCCAACAGTACAGGTGGATGGGTTGAATACCATAAGTGTGGAAGAGGCATGTTTTTGGTAGATTTATATGATCCTCTTCACAACACTTAGACCATCATCGTGGTCAAGGAAGTGGTGAATGTTCTCCATGGAAGGGATTGCAGTGGTAGATATGCTATCAAGGCTTATTTCATGTTGATAATTAGCTAATTTAGCATGGATGTGAAAGAGATTTCCATTGGGGAGCTCATCAGGTTTCTTGTCACCATGGGTATCTCCTAGGTGCAGAGAGTTTCTAAGGATAGTCTTTAAGCCTAGTGTACTATTATCGATACTAGGAGTAGAAACCTGAGAGATCCAAAGATCTACAACAATGGTGTTGTTGTTAGATTCCATGAGCCTAGATATTCGTCTCATAATGGTATTAGCAAGAGGACACCAAATTCTCATACAAGGTTTCCTAAGGATGAGATGTAGGCTAAGGCAATGCAAACAAAAGAGACTAAACTACTTGTAACTAAAATTATGGAATGGAAAACAAAAATGAAAAACCAAAGAACTAAAATGAAGAAAATGCTTGAAAAATTCTAGAAATTACAGAGTGAATGGTGCAAGAGGACTAGGTCGCCTAGTGTGGCGAATTAGTCCCAATAGTGTTGTTTTTGACAAATTTCTAAATTCTTAACTACTTTTTAGGATTTTCTGATGCAGACATAAATGGAAATGCAATTTTTTTTGTATTTTCTTAATGAAAAATGCAATGCAAAGTGCTATGTAACATGAATTTTCACTAATGCACTTTTTGATGAGTCCTACGATGCAAACAATGCAATAAAAGTTATTTCCTAAGATGAAATGTAGAATCAAAAGGTTGACAAATGGTCTACAGTCAGGTTCACCAAAATGAACCACCAAAATTGTAACACTAAAAGGGAAAGAGGATTCCCTTTACTACGCCCCTATGGTTTTTCACATAGGAGCACTTGGTTTAGGAATGAATCTCTTTCTAATTAATGGTTATGTTTTTTTGGTGATTTCATTCAAAGGAAGGGATTGAGATGAGGTTGCGTTGTGTGTGTGATAACTATGGCTGAATAAAACTAACGCTAACTATAGAAATGTAAATGAAAGTAAATGTAAACTAAATGCAAGCTAAAATAAATGACCTAAATGTATGCAATCTAAGAGGAAACTAGAAAATATAAATATTGTGCAATTGAAATTGGAGATTTGTAGATGAGAAGCCCCAAAATTTTCTAGAATTTGTCTAAAATGTGCAAAGGGGCACTTATACCAGAATGGGTAACCTACTCCTTCTGTTGGGAGATTCTACCTAACTGGGTTTCAGAGAAAAGGGTATCCAAAAAAGTTAAGACTCTTTTTCAAGCCTGGTACTACAAGGTCGCCAATGATGATGACCTAGTCCTATTACTTTTGAAATATTTGAGGGTTGATTTTGTCGGTCCCAACTGGTACTTTCCTTCTTTGCAATAGCCTATGTCTAGATCTCCAAAAAATGACCTATAACTTATCCTTTTTCTCCTCCTAGGGTTTGATGTCTTAAGTTGACTTGAATGGAATGATGGTGTCCTTTTCAACACTTTGTACCTTTCCAAATCTGAATACACCTACAAAGCACATGTAAAGACCAAGAAAATGTTGGGGTTAGGAAATAGGGGTTTGCTGAAGTCAAACCCCTTCGATGGTAACTCAAACCCAAATGAGAAATAATATAAGGAAAGGATGCTTCAATGATGAAGAAAATACCAATACTCACCAAATTCTTTTTTATTGAAGTCTGCAACATGCAAGAACCAGATCCAATGGATTTTTCTTGTGTTGCCTTGTGCTTGATTTCTTGCTTCTGAAGATTGGAGTGCAAGAGTTCTTGTGAAGATGCAAATGATGTTAGGGGAGGAGGAAATGAAGGTGAAAACCCTTATTTGTACAAGTAAAACCTTAATTTTCTTGAAATACAACATGATAGGTCGAAATTAGGGTTTTGGAGGAAAATTACCATTACATTTTTGTCTTAAATTTGAAACTTATGTCAAAAGGGACTAGGTCACCTAAGGTGGCAACCTAGTCCACTCGAGAAATTGCAAGTGGTGGTCGGGAATAAGATGATGTTTAATAAAGTTTATTAGCTTTTCCTCCCAAAAAACACTTAAGTTAGGCCTAAAAGTACATTAAGAGGAAAAATTAACATAAGAAAAGGGTTAAATTAGTGATGATAAGCCTAGGAAAATGTGAAAATGCATTAAAAAATTTTACAACACTTTGTCACAAGGCTTGAAAAGGGGTAAAAAGGGGTTTTTAGGGTGAATTATGTTGAAAGGGTCTTAGAAAAGTGGGAAGATGTTTTACAATACTTCACAACACCTTTGTAAAACACCATTACATTATTGTTGATTTGCAAGCATTCAAGACTAAATCAAGGAAAAACAAGGCCAAAATCTAAGGGAAAAGGACAAAATGAGTGAAAAAGTGTCAAAGGATACACTTTTTGGTGACACACTACATAACATAGTCAACAACATAGGTCTCATGTTATGACTATACTTGGTAATACCATCTCACCTCCTCAACATGACATCAAAACTAGAAAATGAAGTGTCTAAACTAGGCCACCAAAATTGAACATGCATCAACACTAAAATATCTATGGGCATAGACAACCCATGTCCAAGTCATAGGTGCAACAAGTATAGTCCTCCTACAATGCTACACAACTTGTAGATACAAAAATGAAGCATACAAATCCAATCAAACTGATAAGCATGTCAAAAAGAGAATAATATATGATGTACAACTAAGCATACAATGAATCAAACATCAAATCTCCTAGATCCAAAAATCCATAAGCTCATAGTATCACTATATTCAACATAAGCCATAAAAAATTGAAGATCGAATATTAGAAAATAAATCATGTCAAAACAAGTCCAAACTTGATTGACTGTATGCACCTGAAATCGCCTCTCAAAGCTAAAAAATTAACACCTGACTTCCACCAAGCAAAACATTGTCAAAACTGCAAAATCTGGGAAATCCTCTAGCACCATAGCATAGATCTTTGAGTCACATTTCCAATGAGACCAAGAAGATAAAAAAGGGACCACCTCGGCAAAAGTTATGCCCCTTGGAAGAAAGTTTCCCAATTAGAGTATATAAGATAAAACTGGTGGCTCCCCGGTGGTGGAGCCACCCAATGACACCACCCACTACACAACCGGACCTAAATTTTTACATATTCCAATTTGATCTATTTTGTATTTCAAAAACATTCCTCTGTCCCTTTACTTGGACCTGATGCCACATTTAAATGTGGTTTAATTCTCATTTTTATTTACACTCTTCATAGTTCACCACCAGACCTAAAAGGGTATCAAATCTGATTAAATGTTATAACATTCAAACTTGAAAAGACTTTAAATATTTGAATCACAATATATTAAAAAAAATAATTTTAAAAAAAGTTGGGGTTTTAACCCCCAGTGGGGGCCACCGACCACTCACTACCAATGGGTCTCTGCTTCTGGGAGGTTGGCAATGCTAACAACATCATCTGGCCTATCAGTTTTAGGCCGACGGTGATGGCGTAGGGGGGTACGGGTGGGTCACCCCCTAAAATTTTAAGTTTATATTTTTTTATTTAAGAGTTTTTTAATACAAATTTTCAAAAGAAGACATATATTTGATTTTTAATTTTTTTGGCTTTTTATTTTTGAAGTTGACGATGATGACAAATTTTTTTAATTTTTTTCAGATTTTTTAATTTTCTAAGTGATATAATGATGAACTTGTTACCTAATTTAGCTTCCAGCTCAATCAAGTAGAGCTGGGATAGTGTTTGAAAAACAAAGATAAAAGGTACACATTGCTTTCTAATAAAACTTACATTTTTATGCACAAAAGTATTATCAAGAAGATTGCATTTCATTATGAAAATTCTTATAAGAAGAAATGAAAAAAAAATAAAAATCATTAAATACCATCTTTTATTGATAAATAAAAATGTATTGTTTCCCACACAAGCCATGAAATTAACTCTTACAATGCAATATAAGAAATAAACTATACATTTGAAGAAGGAAAGTAAAAGAATATGAATGGAATAGGGATCTGTCATTGCCTGAATGACAAATCCCAAGGTTGAGTAGTTACATCCTCGTTTCAACTCTCGAGTCCTCTAGAAGGTTGATCAATTTCTCCATAATGCCTACAAGAGAGTAGAAGGGTTGCATTACAGCTCAAGATCGATATTCACTTTATATACATGCACAAATATATAATTTACACTCATAAGGCATTGAAATGATTTTTTGCAGTATCACAAAGATCAAAGAAAGAGTAGAGGATTATCATCAATATCCATAATATTATGAGTTTCAATATTTTTATCTAACATGTTTGTTCACTGTGTAGGTATAGGTGAAATTCTCATTGCTAAATTATATGTTTTTGATATTATAGCATGTGGACTGAAATGGGCTCCTACAAGGGTTGAGCCTACCATGTTGCTCTCATGTTATAAAGAGGGATAAGGATGAATTAAAACATCATGTTTATCAACTCTTACAAGTATCTCTCACCTATGATAGCGAGTTGATGAATATCATTGTCATAAATGACAAATGTTTTCTAAAAAATAACTCAATAGGAGAAGGTAGTTCCATGTCTCTTTGAATGCATAGTTTTAAGACTTTGTTACAAAAGCTAGTGAGCTATGTTGGAATATTCATGAGGAGGTAGCAATATTGGTATCAAAATACCTATATGATGATAACATTTAAAGAATGTTTTCATGCATACACATGTCATAAATGGATAGGTCTCATAACAGTCCTTGTAAAAATAATTGATATCTATGTTTATCTCATTCAAAGGTAGTGACTTTGCAAAAGGTCTATTGCAAATTTGCAATAGAAAATGAATGTATGGTTCCATATTCTATGCTTCAATACCAACATCAAATGGTGAAACAAGTAGTATCAAAGTTATGGAGGGTTGAAAGTTTTAAAACAAAATCCAATGTGCATAATCTCTGATATTCCAACCATAACCAATCTCAAGAAACATATTTGCATACTCCGTGATAGTGAAAAAATAAATCATTAAGGAAGAGGTCTTCCACCTTTCCATTAAGTTTACCATGGTAGTGTGGAGGAGTAAGAGTTGTAGTAAAAAACAACTTGAGTTAGTTAGTGACATGGAGTTTGATGGATGGCTTCCACAATTACAAGAAATATTCCCACTTAAGAGGTAATGTTAGACAAATATAATTAATTGTATATTATTTTTTTTTGAAGATGTATGGAAAAAATTAAGTCACATAAACAAGGTTGCAAATCATTGCTATGAGGGACAAAATATGGCATTATGGCAGTAAGAATTTGATGTGGTAAAGTAGATGGATTTTGGTGCCTTTATTTCACAATATGTGTTTTATGGTTGAAATCCATGAAAATAAGTCAAGAAGACTCGCACCTCAAAGGTTGGCACATGTTTTGTGCTCAAATACAATTTTGTGTGAGCAGGGGAAATCTCAAGTCAGTACCTAAACCATCATCACAAGGGAGAGAGTTGAGGCTAAAGAATATAGAGATAACAGTATGATGCATGTAGCAGCCAAGACAATGAAGTCTTAGATCTGAGATGTGAAGTTGATCACAATGAAGGCATAGAGATAGGGACAGTTTTGAAGGCATGATAAAAGGACAGTGGTTGAAGGGGCAATGCATGACAATATTTGGAAAATACATGACAAATTTATAACAAGTATGACAATAAAATGCAAATAAGTCTATGAGGATAACACTCCAACAAGAAAACATCATAGGAGGACAATTACCATGCATGAAGATATGTATCATTATCATGGAAAATAGTCAAGGGTTTTTCACAATTTTGAATATTAGCATGAAGAAAGGTACAACAAAAACAAATTATGCACCTATGTATGGAGGAGAGTTTATACACAGATATATTGAAGTCATCATGGATCTACACAACTCAAAAAAAGTAGTATATTTCCATATTAAGTATAGAGCCAAAGAAAAAGTGCTAGTCAATAAAGGAATGGAGGACCAAGGATGAAGAGAAACTCAAAAAAATGTCTTACCCGTATAGTCCATACACAAAATATCTCTAGAAAATCTCTAGAATGTTTCCAGAAATGCTAAACCTATGCATGAACCATGGTGGTGCTGCATTAGAGAAAATGAATCAAAGTGAAATGGAAGAGTTTGGCCATGGGGAATCTCTTTTAGGGTTTATAAACCCTAAGATTGGTAGGTTAGTAAAAGGTAGTGTTGCCTTTATTTTTAAAGAATTCCATTCACAACTAATACCATGCTAGCTATGTATGCCTTAGTCTTTTAGCCACCTTTATATATTTTTGCAGAGTCAAAACATTTAATATGCCTCATGTTTCCTTTTAAAACATGGTCAAATGTTCCTTGTTTTGCTTAATATTTGAAATGAAAAATATTTATTTAGGTGATTCTATCATAAATCACTTTGTTTAAATTTTATATATAATGCAAGGATAAGGTGTTTTTTCTTTCAATATATGGTCAAAGGAGGTGTAGTTGAAGAGTTATGTTTATGCAAGCATAGAGGGAGGTTGGAGGAAGTTATCTGACATATGGAGGGAATATACGGCTTTTTTACTTGGTTTGGAGTAGTTTTGGGAGCTTTTATGATGGGTAAGGTCATTTTTTGACCTTTTCTTCACTTTGGAGTCATTTTGGAGGGAGTTTGGGAGCTATTTTTTAGGCTTTTGGGTTGTACATGACCAAAAGGGTTTTGGATTCCTATTTTGGTGGAATTTCTTGGAAAAGCATCTAGTAACTTCATTATTCATTTGTGAAGTTAGTTCTTATCATTCCCTTTTGTCTATTTTGTGACTTTTGAAGTCCTTTACAAAAAAAGACTATATTTTTTCACTCATTTTGACATGTATACCAGTTTACACCTTGGATATCAATAAAGATATGCATTTTTCATCTCAAATTCTCTATTTAATTATGTGAAATTTTGTGATTGATGTAATTACTTGTGAAATTACTTCATTCCTCATGGTTAAGTTTCATTAGTGGCACCTTTGTGTAGAAAGTGTGTGTATTTTATAGGTTATGAGTTGTGTTAGAGTTTAAATAGTTCAAGTTGTGAAATTTTTCTTTCCTTCTATGATTTTGGATTATTTCCTTCTCATGAAATGATGATGCAAAGACATATAGAATTGAGTTGTGCAAGTCAAGTTGTGTTGTTTATTAAACTGTTTGTAAAAGTTGGCTTTAGAGGTTTTGTTAGTGTTTCGGTGCATCAACTTTAGAAGTTAGTCTTTCTTTTTATGTATCTTTCTTACCCTTTTCCAAACAAGAGTATTTTAGGTGAGTACCATAAGAGCCAACCTACTCTAGAGGTTCTTTTCTACTTTAGGTGACCCACAACCTTAGAAAAGTTCCCATGTTTCTCCAATATTCTATGTTCAATAACTTAGCAAGGGCACAATATTAGGAGACAATAGTTTTTGGCACGCCAAGTGGAACTATTTGAATCAAAACAGTTCGAAGAATATACTTTATTGCTAATGTTGACATGCAACTAATAATTTTTAGACCTTTAAGAGGTTGAAATATGCATATTTTCTAACTCCAACTCTATTCTAGTGGTTTTCTAAGGACCAAGTGCTTGTATGTGCTCACATGTTTACAAAAGTTAATTTTTATTATTCATATTTTTGAGGTTTTCAATGAATTTCCATATTGCTTGATGTTGCATTATGTCTTCATATCATGGAGATGTCTTTCACCACCCTCCATTTCATTAAAAACTTTCCTATAACACTCCTTATCTACCATACCAAAGAAAATATGCTATTGGTTTTGTCCCAAATGACCCACCAATATCAGGTTATGAGCATTGTTATAATGCTTACCATCCACCCACCCCTACGCAGCCATCTTGGCAGCCTTATCCTAATTAGCTCCAAAATGATGAAAAATTAGAGATTGCTAATATAAAAAGCTTATTGTTGGACTGGACCAAGTAGCTGAATGACATAAAGAGGCAACATGAATATTATTTACAATAGGAGGAGTTGGCTTACAATTCCCATCTTCATGAACAACAATTGGTGGCACAAAAACGTAAATTCTAGGAAGAGATTGCAAGGGACGTACTCGCAAAAGAGGAGGAGAATAAGATCTTACTTTATCAATCCTAAAAGTTGGAAGCTCAATCAACCCTTTCATTTCTAAATCCATTCTTTGAAGAAGGGATTCCCATGTTCAAAATACAATGTTTCAAACAAGGTTAGCCTCCTGAGCTTCCAAAGCCTTCTAGATTTGATATTTTGAGTTTCAAGAAACCTCCTTTATTGCAAGAGCCTATTCTTGAAATAGTTCAGCCCATATCTTCTCAAGAGAATCCTTCTCAAGAGCTCATTTTCCATCAAAAAATCCCATAGACTCAACAAAATTCCCTACCAAATGAGCTTTATGTGTTAGAAAAAGAGAAACTTATAGCTAACAACCTTGCCCATGATGTAGAAAAAACAAAATCAGACTTGTTACAACAGGTTGATGAACATAACAATTTGGAGCAGCAAGATATGGAGCCAAAGAGGGGTTATTATCTAAGGAAGTATTGAATTTTTTGTTTAAATACCTTCCATCTTTCATTGAAGAGAAGGAAGATGTATTATTTCCTATTCTAACAAATCACTTGGGCCAACAAGGTAACAATCAATAAGGAGTTAAAGAACGTGAAAATTTCACATTCTTATTTTATGAACTTCCCTGTTTTCATGGTATAGATGAAGAAAGCATGTCTATGCTAATGTCAAGTCAAGTTTTTGAGCAGTTGTAAGCTATAAAATAGCATGATGAGGTGTTGGTCTATGAGAATCCAATTGAGGATGATTTGGTTTTTCAAGTTGGAGAAATTAATGCACATAAGGTTGATGGTCAAGAAAAACAAAAAGATGGATCTGAATTTATACTTCAAAAGGATGAACTGGCTATTTCATCAAGTCTTCAAGATAGTTTTTATGAAGCTGAAATCAGTCCTCTTATAGAAATCCAAAGAGGATCTCAAAGAGGACATATTTTGGGATGATTTAGAGACTTATTATTTAAATTTGGATGTCAAATCAACACATTTTGTGGAATCAACTCATGAGTAGCAGGAGAAAAAAATGGAAAAGGTTACACTTGCAGTTGAGTCATTTGAGTTAACTTCTTCCAATCAACAAGATGATATCAAAGAGATGGCTCATAAGTATGAACATGATGAAATTGGTGAAAAATATGCTGATATGTTTTGGAATGATGGGTTACCTTCATTTTTTAACAAAATGAAGAAGATATGTTTGTGATAACACATGATTTGGGATAGATAAAAGATGTTAAATAGTGTAATGAGTTGTTGGCTTGTAAAATTCAATATGAGAATGAAGCTTTGACTCATGAGGTAGTTTCATTTTGGGATGATCTAAAGTCTATTTTGACTCATGAGGAAGCCTCTTTTTTCCCAGCTTTGGATATTGAACCCGCACCATTTGAAGCAGAAGATCAAAAAAAAAAAGGAAAAAAAACATGATTTGGAACAACAAGAAACCAGCATGGAGATTTCTGAATTCACTCTTTCTAGAGGATGCCCAATTAGGCATCTTTCCAGAATGGAGGCCAACAAGAATATTCCTATCTTTCTTGCACCCAAGGATGAAGAGATAGAAAATGAAGAGAAAATTCAAGTCACTTTTCTTTATCTTAGGACATGAATGTTTATATGTCATATGAAAAGGTTAGTGAAGTTGTGTATTTTCTTCAAGAGGTATTGCAACTCTTTGTTGAATTTCTATCCATGCT
Source organism: Sequoiadendron giganteum (assembly GCA_007115665.2). Lineage (NCBI taxonomy): Eukaryota > Viridiplantae > Streptophyta > Pinopsida > Cupressales > Cupressaceae > Sequoiadendron > Sequoiadendron giganteum. Next base: position 227,989,530 of record CM021104.1, on the reverse strand, counting down.
TCATCTCTTTCTAGTTGTCCTCAAGCATGCAAAAACATTATATATTCTATAGAAAAGGCAGTTACTTCACGAAACCAGTGAATGGTTTCATTTGAGGTAGTGTCTTTCTTGGTTAGTGTAGAGTAGGGTTAGTTTTCATTTCCTCTGAGTGTTGTTTTGCACAATTAGTTAGTTTTTTCTGAGTCTTTTGGTAGGGTGGAATAATTTTTCAAGGTGTTATACACTAGTTCTGATGAGTTACAGTAGTATGCAAGGTTGTTTCTTAAGTCTTTCCAGGTTTCTATTGACTCCATGCCAAATGGATAGCTTCAAGAAACTAGTTAGGATGTTTAGTAGACAAAGATTTAGTAGATGTCACCAAAAATGTTAGGTAATTTAGTTTCTAGATGAATCAGGTAGAGCTGAGATAGTGTTTGCAACATAAAGATAAAAGGTACACATTATTTTTTGCTAAAATTTACATTCGTATGCACAAACGTATTATCAAGAAGATTGCATTTCATTATGAAAAATCTTACAAGAAGAAATGAAATCAATAGATTTTACATTAAAAACTAACTTTTATTGATAAATACAAATCTATGGTTTCCCACACAAGCAGTGGGATTAACTCATACAATACAATATAAGAAATAAACTATACATTTTAAGAAGGAAAGTAAACACGTATGAAGGGAATAGGAATTTGTCATTGCACGAATGATGATTCCCAAGGTTGAGTGGTTGCATCCTTGTTTTAGCTCCTGAGTCCTCAAGAAGGTTGCTCCATTTCTCCAGAATGCTTGCAAGAGAGTAGAAGGGTTGTGTTAGAGCTCGATATTGATATTCACTTCATATACATCAACAAATATATAATTTACACTCATAAGGAATTGAAATGAGTTTTTGAAGTATCTCAAAGATCAAAGAAAGATAAAAGGATTATCATAAATATCCATCATATTTTAAGTTTCACTATTTTTATCTAACACGTTTGTTCACTATGCAGGTATAGGTGGAAACCTCATTACTGAATTATATTTATTTGATATTATAGCATGTGGAGTGAAATGGGCTCCCATAAGGGTTGAGCCCATCATGATTCCCTCATGTTATAAAGAGGGATGATGATGAAATAAAACATCATTTTTATCAGCTCTAACAAGTATCTATCACCTACGATAGCGAGTTGATGAATATCACGGTGATAAATGAAAAATTCTTGATAAAACTTAATTCAATAGGAGAAGGTAGTTCCATGCTTCTTTGAAAATATCAATACATAATTTTAAGACTATGTTATAAAAGCTAATGAACTATGTTGGAACAGTCACATGGAGGAAACAATATTAGTATCAAAATATATTTATAATGATAACATTTAAAGAATTTTTTTATCCATACATATGTCATAAATGGATAGGAGTAATAATAGTCCTTGTAAAAATAATTGATATCTATGGTGATCTCATTCAAATATAGTGACTTTGTAGAAGATCTATTGCAAACTTGCAATAGAAAATTAATTTAATGTTCCATATTCTATGCTTGATTACCAACATCAAATGATGAAACAAGTAGTATCAAATTTATGGATGGTTGAATGTTTCAAAGCCAAATCCAACGTGCATAATATATGATATTCCAACCATAAGCAATCTGAAGAAGAAAATTTTCATACTCTATGATAGTGACAAAAATAGTCACTATGGAAGAGGTTAGCCACCTTTTCATTAAGCTTGACATGGCAATGTGGAGTTGTAAAATTAGCAATAACAAAAAAATTGAGTTAGTCAGTGATAGGGAGCTTGATGGATGTTTTCCACTATTACAAGAAGTATTCCCACTTAAGAAGCAGTCTCAGACAAATATAGTGAATTGTATATTAATTTTTGTTGAAGATGCATGGAAGACATTAAGTTATAGAAACAAGGATGCAAATCATTACTACGAGGGACAAAATATGGCATTGTGATAGTAAGAATTTAAAGTGGTAAAGCGCATGGATTTTGGTGCATTTATTTCTTAATATGTGTTCTATGGCTGAAATCCATGAAAATAAGTCAGGAAGACTTGTAGCTCAAAGGCTGACACATGTTTTGTGTTCAAATATGATTTTGTGTTAGTAGGGACAGTCAAAAGTCTCATATTTGAGATGATAAGTTGATCACTTTGAAGGCATGAAAAAGGGACAGTTCTGAAGCCATGATAAAAGGACAATGATTGAAGGGGCAAAGCATGACAATCTTTGGAAAATACATGACAAAGATGTGAGTAACAAGTATGATAGTAACTTGCAAATAAGTCAATGAGGAAAACACACCACCAAGATAACATCATAGGAGGACAATTTCTATTCTATGTATCATTATCATGGAAAATAGTCAAGGGTTTTTAATAATTTTGAATATTAGCACAGGAAAAGAAAGGTACCACAAAAAAAAATTATGCACCTGCATATGGAAGAGAGTTTATACATGGAGATATTGAATTCATCATGGATTTACAAAATTCAACAATAGTAGTATCTTTCCATATGAAGTATAGAAACAAAGGAAAAGTGGTAGAATATAAAGGCATGAAGGACCGAGCATGAAGAGAAACACCATTTTTTATTGCAAAAATGTCTTGCCTATGCAGTCCCAACATAAAAGATCTCCAAAAAATCTCTTGAATGTTTCTAGAAACCCTCAACCTATACTTGAACCATGGTAGCAGTGCAACAGATAATATGAAACAAAGTGAAATGGATGAGTTTGGCCATAGGGAATCTCTTTCAGGGTTTCTAAACCTTAAGATTGGTCAGTTAGAAAAAGGAATTTTTGTCTTTAATTTTGAAGAATTCCCTTCACATCTAATACCATGTCAGCTATGTATGTAGAGGTTGTGAAAACCAATTTCAGAGTCCAAGAATACCTACATGCAAAGAGATACCTATCACAAGGAAGAGAATGGAGAAAAAAGAAAGAGAGGGTTTGAAGCTTTGAAATATGAAAGATTATATTATTAGAACAATGGAATGTAAAATATACAATGGATCAATCCTTAAGAAAGGAGATCATGCAAAACCTAAAAGTAACCCTAATAGGAAGACATTTAATAATTAATATAATTATTTAATATCACAATATGCAAACTAAAGTGAAATATTAAGAGAGGAATAAAGGTAACTTAATTAACATAATTAAGTTAAAACCATTACTCTAACACCCCCCCTTAAGATGAGCAAGAGTGCAGCTACAAAAAATTACAAGAAAGAAAAAATAACTACAATGCATGAAAGAAAACAAGGGTCCCGACTACTAGGCCTGATCAAGTACCCAAATACAACCAAATCTCTATAAAGCGGAGTAAAGGAGAAAACCCAGTGGGAAAAAACTCCTCTCCAAAAAGAGATAAAAAAAATAAAGTAAAAATGGAATGTCTCAAGAGATTATCTCAAGAACATATGTAGATATACAATCAGATACCCACCCCATGAGAGAGAGTGGAGACTCCAAAGCCCCCCCAGAATGAAAGAATCCCTATGCCAATGATCAAACCAATGTGTCTCCTCGGAGGAAGAAATAGATCCAATAGTTGAGGAAGAGGAAATCCCTGGATGTGAGGTGAAAATGGAAGTCTTGGATGATGATCACTGAATAAATGAACTACATCACGAGTGTCTGAATAACATAATGGTGAATCAAACAACTCAAGATGATCCTAAAATTGAATCTCTACTGAAGAAGGGATAACAGGTGTGTTGAATCTATCATCTGTGAGGAAAGTAATATCCTCTAATATAGCCTGAACAATTGCACTTGATGGCTCGATTTGTGGAGAAAAAATGTTAGTCACAGCTAAAGAGGAATCCTACTAAACAAATGTGATCTCAATAGGAGGTAGAGGTGGAGAAGTCTGAACACTAGTCTCATGAATAGATGGAAAAACACATAAGTTCAAGTAACCAAACTTCTCCTCGTAAACTGCATGCTCTCTTGTAGAAAGAGGGGGAGATGGTGGACCAAAGTGTGTGAATGCATTCAATCAATAAGAATGATAAATTGTCCCTATTGCAATAATGTTTCCAGTCTGAATGTCTCTAATGTGCACTGAATCAGGTGTGAACTCAACTGTCTTGCCTGTCCCACTCTAAGCAATCTGATAGATGGAGAGAAGGTTAGTGGACAAAGATGGTAGACATAGTACATCATTGAATTTACCATCATCAATGTCGATACAACCTTTCCCACATACACTCATATAAGTGTTATTACCCATCAATATGTGTGGTGGGGACACAACCTCGAAAGATGAAAACATGTCCTGAGAAGATGCCATATGGTGTGAAGCACCTGAATCCAGTAGCCATCTAGATGAATGTGAACTAGTGGTTGCACATAGTGTATGACCCTTATGTGGGGCATGTCCATCTGTTTGGAATGATGGTGAAGAAGAAGACTCACCTAATGTAGATGAAGAAGAGTGATGAATATTGTTCCTCTCAAGAAGAGTTGTCAAATCTGAAACCTGTTTTGCATATCCATCTATCTTCTTCTCATAAAATTTGGACTCATCATGTCCTGGCTTAGTAAAATAAGAACACTTAGGTCTATCTTTCTTCGATGATTCCCCCTTAGGAGAAGCTCAATCAGAAGTGTTTTGTGAACTGGAATCCTTCCAATGCTCTATGGTCTTTGGTTTTTGCTTTTGCTTCTTCTTCTTCTTCCCCTAAGATGATTGTGCTACCAATGCTTGGTGCAGTGATCCTATCAGAGCATCCAACTATGATATATTGTCCTTCTCTCATGTCAAAAAATCACAAAACACCTCAAAATTAGGCATGGTAAAATGTGCACCCAAGGCATCCATACTGGAATGGGAGGTAGATGAGAATATCTTAAAGTTCCCATGAAGCTTTGACAAAATTAGGTAAGCACACTTTGTATCAGTCTTAACTTTACCACAACCTTGTAGAAGAGATCTTTGTTGTTTGAATTTCATTAGAAAGTCCTCAATGGAGGGAAAAGAATTAGGTAGAAGTGAATTCAACTCTACCTCAATCTATAGTGCATGGAACTAATTGATGGTACCAAATAAGTCATTGAACTTGGTCCATATTTAAAGAGGACTATTACAGCCATCAAGATGAAACAAAAAGTTGTCTAAAACATGTAAGGAAATTAGACCCATAGCCTCATCGATCTTATTTCTCTAATGCATAACCTCAAATTTCCATGTCAAAACTGGTTGAACCGTACCTAAATAGGACCACAAACCCTTTGATTAGAGAAGACGTTTCATGAATGCCTTCCAAGTATGATAGTTATGAGGTGTGAGATGTTCAATAGAAGAAGATTTTTGAGCCATGTTTGGAGAGGTTTAATGAATGTTTAATGTGAATATTTTTTGATTTTCTGAAGTAAATGATAGAAAGCAAGACAAAAAATTGCCCCAACAATGCAAGAAACCAAATCCCAGTAATGATTTTTCAGCGAAAAAGTAGGAAAAAGAAAAAAAAGGCTTCAAACTTAATCTTGTGTACGTGATAAATTTTTTGGAAAATAACAGAATATCTAAATAAAGCGCGAGAATATCTTTTTGACACCTATTCGTTTTCAAAATATAGAGAAAAATTGACCAAGTTATGCACTCCGAAGTGAAAAAAAATCATTTGACTGTGACTACGAAAAAAGGCAACCAAAATACAAAATTTTGAAAAAAATCTTCTACTATTAGAACAGTCTTGGAACTAGCTTTCTGATTCTTATTCATTTGTGTAAATCTAAGCAAAAATGTGCAAGATACACCCATTTGACTGAAGGTTGCTCAAAAGGGTAGAAAAAATCTTCACACAACCCTCAGGGGCTAAAACCTTCAGCCCCTGGTCACATGGCTGACCAGTGGGCTGGTGTGTAGGAGCTGGGGCACCACCCTTGGTTCCTCATATGACCACCATAGGGGCTAAGGAGGCCGAAAAGGGCTAGGGACAGGCGCTCGGTCCCCAAGGGGGCTAAAGTGGGGCGGAGCGGTGCTAGAGGGGAGAGCCATCAGTGGCTAGTGGTGGAAGGGAGGCCACCGGGTGGTGGGTGGGCGGTGGCCCCTTCAATGTGGTAAGCATAGGTTTTTATAAAAATAACCTTTAAAAATCAATTAAAAATTGAATTTTTTTTATTTTTTTAAAACTTTTTACCTCGAAATTTGTGCCTTGAGGCTGTACAACCTTGGGGCAAATTTTTTTTTTCCTTTGCGATCGACAGAGGCCATATTGGAAAACATTTATATGAAAATAGGGGTTTTTGGATGCTACGAAATCAATGATGAGGTCCATTTTGTCCAAAAATGCCCAAAAAATTAGGCAACCCCTAGATCCACAAAAAATCACATTGAAAAACTATGAAGGCCTAATCAAACCCTCCTAGATCCAAATTCTTCAAAACAAGAATAGGTTGTAGTAGGTCCACTTTGATCCCATGTAGAAGTTGTCAAAATCAGCTTCAAAGTCCAAGAACACCTACATGCAAAGAGATACCTGTCACAGGGAAGAGAATGGACAAAAAAGAAAGAGAGGGTTTGAAGCTCTGAAATATGAAAGATTGTATTATCATAACAATGGAATGTAAAATATACAATGGATCAATCCTTATGAAATGAGATCATGCAAAAATTAAAAGTAACCCTAATAGGAAGACATTTAATAATTAATATAATTATTAAATGTCACAATATGCAAACTAAAGTGAAATATTAAGAGAGGAATAAAGGTAGCTTAATTAACATAATTAAGTTAAAAACTTTACTCTAACAATGTATGCCTTAGGCTTTTAGCCACCTTTGCATATTTTTGCAAAGTCAAAACATTTAATATGCCTTGTGTTTCCTTTTAAAACATGTTTGAATGTTCCTTGGTTTGCTTAAAATTTGAAATGTAAAAAAATTATTTAGGTGATATCATAAATCACTTTATTGAAATGTTATATATAATGCAAGGATAAAGTGCTTTTCCTTTCAAGATATGGCCAAAGAAGATGTAGTTGAAGAGTTATGTTTATGAAAGCATATAAGGAGGTTGGAGGAAGTTATCCAACATATGGAGGGAATATAGGGCCTTTTTTACTTGGTTGGGAGTAGTTTTGGGAGCTCTTATGATGGGTAAGGTCATGTTTTGACATTTTATTCACTTTGGAGTCATTTTGGAGGCAGTAATGGAGCTATTTTTTAGGATTTTGGGTTTTACATGACCAAAAGGGTTTTGGATTCCTATTTTGGTGGAATTTTCTGGAAAATAATATAGTAAGTTCATTATTCATTTGAAGTCAGTTCTTATCATTCTCTTTTGTCTACTTTGTGAATTTTGAAGTCCTTTGCAAAAAAATGACTATATTTTGTAGCTCATTTTGACATGTATACCGGTTTACACCTTGGAGATGAATAAAGATAAGCATTTTGTCTTCTCAACTTCTTTGTTCTATTATGTGCACTTTGGTGATTGATGCAATTACTTGTGAAATTACTTCATTCCTCATGGTTGAGTCTCATTAGTGGCACCTTTATGTAGAAAGTGTGTATTTTGCAGGTTATGAGTTGTGTTAGAGTAAAAATAGTTCAAGTTGTGAAAAATTTCTTTCCTTTGAGGATTATGCACCATTTCCTTCTCATGAAATAATGATGCAAAAACATATAGAATTGAGTTGTGAAAGTCAAGTTGTGTTGTTGATTAAAGTGTGTGTACAAGTTGGTTTTACAAGCTTAGTTAGTGTTTCAGTGCATCAACTTTAGAAGTTAGTCTTTCATTCTATGTATCTTTATTAACCTTTTCCCAACAAGAGTAGTTGAGGTGAGTACCATAAGAGCCAACTTACTCTAGAGGTTCTTTTCTACTTTAGGTGACCCACAACCTTAGAAAATTTCCCATGTTTCTCCAATATGATAAGTTTTTGAAACTTAGCAAGGGCATAATATTAGGACACAAAAAACCTTATAGTAGCAAAAGGGGATTTTATAAAGAAAAAATTGCATTTTTTTTTAGTAACGAAAATATGGAAAATAGTATATCAAAATTCATCTCTCAGCCAACATGAATCCAACCATGAGGTCAATTTTTTCCTAGGAGGTCATTTGTGAAATTTCCCCATAAAACCCCCATTTGAATGCACAACCAAGAAACCCTATTTTTCCCTAATTTTTTTGCACACCCCAAATCTACAAACAACTAATCATAGAAACAAACCCAAAACCCTTAGATCTACAAAAAAAACCAACGAAACCCTCATATCTTCCCTTGTCTTTCATTCTCTCATGCATTGCATAGATTCAAAGTTAGTCAACATTTTCTCAACTTAGGATTATAACAAAAAATATCTAACCATGAAAGCTCCGAGACCACTTGTAAGGAAACTTGTAGACATTGTATGACAATTTCCACATAACCCAAAAGAGACAACAATGAAAATACATGATTACAATCCACATGCAAGATAATATACAACATACCCATCAAAGATGACACAAGATATACCCTAAGAAAACCCTAAAGAGGGAATAACCTAGCCTCCAAAAGAATCCATAGTCCATCATATTAATCAGCCATGAAGCAAATATAAGTGTTACAATGAACAATTTTGAAGCACCAATCTTTCCAATGCATTCCTATGTGTCCAAACATGAAGTCATACATCCCATGCCATGCTTCACAAATATATTCTCAAGAAGACTCAATAATGACAACCAAACAACTCAGCCAACCTAAACCACTACACATGTGTTTAGCTTTATAGACACAAGATCACACAAAATACAACTAATTTTTTGAGTTTAAACCATGTACCATAAAACCATGTGAATACAAAACCAATGACCCCTTATTTAATATTAGGTACTAAGACATCACATTCTTAATATTTCCCCAATATTAAATGATTATCACATGTGTCCCATACAAATAATAATAATACAATGTTACAATAGAATATAAGTGGGTCCTCAAATAATTACCTAGTGTGACTAAGAACACCACCAAGGGGTATGTGCAGGATCATCATGGAAAAAATAGGCCCTTAAGTGGCAATAAAAAGTCAAAAAATCAGAGTTAGACAACTTGACATAAAAATTTGAATAAGTTATCTATATTATTTCAAAAAAATGTACAAAATAGAATCTGTAGAAAATTGAATTTAGTTTCTAAAATACTAGACCTTTATTTTAAAAAAAAAAATCTATTTGGTGAAGATTTAAAATTTCAATGCAGTAGTACTTAAATTTCAGGGTAAAAATAAGAAGTAGGTGTTTGTCTGACCACCCTAACCACAATAAAATGATAATAATTTTTTACAAGCTTATAGATATAGGTAGAGGACTCATGTACCGATGTGATGCATATTTTTTAATAATTTTTTTCCAAGTAAATAATTAATTATGAATTTTTTATTACAAATTTTAAAAAATATAAAAATTAGTCTGCCTAACAACCTTAACTTGGTCAAAACTTCATGAAATTCAACTTTTTTTTTTTAATCCTACAACATGCAAAGAATAGAATGTGACACATGTTTCGGATTCAAAAAATATGATACCTTTTAAAAGTTATAGATGTTTTTCAATCAGGCTATCAATCAGGATTTTATTCATAATTCTAATTGAAAATGAAAACTAATTATTTATTAAATTCAATGTAAAGAATAATTTATACTAGTGGAAAGCTAAGAATCGCCTCTAAAAACCCTTTTTGTTTCATCAATTTTGGGTAAAAAAACAGTCGTCAGCCACATAGGCCATCATATCACTTACATATCTCCACTTTTTGGCCCATCATGATCCTGCACATACCCCAAGCTGTATCAAAATTAAATAATTATTTAGGTACAATATAATAAATTAGTTTATGCAATGGTGTACAACACCATATCCCAACAATAAACAAAATGATGGTGAAAAATATAGTGACTTTATTTCATGTTACCAATTGCTTTACTCCCAAATTAGTGTGAAGATTCCCAATCTTAACCTTCAAAGAATGTTTATAGAAAATTTACAACCTACTATTCAGGATAGACTTGACATGATGAAGTTTCATTCCTTCCTACACTTGTGCACTACCCTATGAGATTATCAAAATTCCATACGTAGTTGTGTAGCAAAAACCACCTCAACCCATTCAGAGAAGTCTGAATCTTAAAAAAAAAAACTCCTACCAGCCTTTCAAAAGAGAAAATAAACTTTCCTTCAAGTACATTCTACCCCCTAACCTACCAAACAAGTTGATACCCAAGTAGCTACTATAAAGAAGATTACTCCTTTTATCTTTGGATATTTCCAAAGATAATTTACTCCCTTACTTGAAACACTTCAAAATGTCATTACTCAACTAATACAAAAGAACATGCTTACCTTACCTCCTGTTCGACCTCTTGAACCTAGCAAGTGATTACCACTGAGATTTAGACATAATGCCTATTTTTCTTATCACCAATAAAAAGGACATGATATAGAACACCACAAAAATCTTAAACATATTGTGCAAGACCTCATTGATTCTAATCATGTTCAAATTGGAGGTGTGAATGTGAAAGGGAATAAATTTGTACCTCCTTCTAACCAAAACTTGTAAATATTTACCAATCCCATGCCTAACCACACTATTTCATTTGTTAAGGCTAGTGAAACTAAGTCCGATGTGATGATCGTTGACATAGATGATGATAACATGAACAATAATAAACAAAATCTTATGGATGATCATGAACAAAATCCTATGGATACAAATCACCAAATTCCTATTATTACAATGATAGGAGTGATTGAAATTGAGCCCGTAAAAAAAAAATAGAAGTCCCATTGGCATTACTTTCTCTTCAAAAGAGACAATCAAACATGCACCTGATGGTCCTCTTTACATATTCGGAATAATAGATGAAAGACCCACTCCTAGGATTTTAATTGATCCTAACTGTGGAGAGAATGTGATCACAGAGGAACTATTATATGTCAATAAAATTACTCAAGATAGATGTGATATACTGACAACATGGATTAAAATGCATGAATTTTTTTTCTAATGCTACGATGGGCTCAATCACACTCCCTTTACAAGTAGGACCAAAGAAATTAAATGTATCATTCCCTATCATCTCTAATTCAGATCAATTTCATGTGAAGTTAGGCTAAAAATGGTTTCACTCCATGAATGTGGTCCCATCCATTGTCCATAAGTGCTTAAAGTTTCCAGTTGGCAATGAAATATTCACTATGAACCATAGTGGCTTTAGACCTCTATCTTCGTGTGGAAAATTTTCCTTAGACTATTTTTTGCCTAAGCCCATGGAACCTATAAGACCCTATGAGGAATTCCTTTTCCTATCCTACCAAAAGTTTAAAGACAAATGCATAGCAAAGTTATTCCTTGAAAATTTTCCTCCTCTACCTTGTGAAGAAAACAATATTGAACTTAAATCCATTTTGACTAACCAAGATCCATCCATAGAAAATCCCTTGCCTATTTCCTACAAAAGGCCAAGAGGGAACCAAAAAAATCCTAATCCCCCTCCTAGGAGAATTTATAAACCCAAAGAGAAAGTGGTTGGACAACCTTACATGGTTTCTTCCATTCTTCCCTCACAAGAAATAAAGGAACCCATGGTTGACAAACCTGATCCTACACAAACACAACTTGAAAACCGTATTAAAAGAAACCGAAATGCTAGAGAGTGTAGATATATATGTGATATTGCTCAAAAGATGGGAAAAGAGAACAACATAGAAAATAAAAATCCAAACTTGATATAAGCAATAAACAATGAGTCTCCTCCATTACCAAAGCCAATGGATCCGATGTCTCCAAAACAACAAGGACCAACACCTTCTTTGGATATTTTCATTCGTCCTCCTATTGTGATTAACTTGGATGATGATGAAGATACTACTAAATTTTATGAGGAAGTGCATAATGAGTTGAGTTTTTTATTTTCCTCTTCTATGAGCTTAGACGATAACAACCATGATGATCCTCCTAAACCGAGTGATTCACCACATGCTGAACCTAGCGATTATCCTATTAAAACACTTGATGTTGTCCCTTTTGCTAGTTTCCCACATTCTACATAAACTGAACAATATTGGGATGCAGATGACTTGTTGGATGGTTGACTCACATGTGTTTTACTAGTCTCTTTTCTTTCCTTTTTTCCTTTTTTTTTTGGTTGATTGCATGTGTGATCACCCATATTATTTGATGTTTCCTCTCTATGTTAATTCCTCTATTTGTACCTTCATTCTTCTATATGTCATAATGTTTTAGCTTTTCATTGGTCTTTACATTTCATCTTGTAACATAGATTTTGGTATCACCTAGGATTCTCTAACACTTCTAGGGTTTTCACCTAAAAGGAGAGAGGGATAGCAAAATGGAAATGTTAACATTCAATAATATTGCAAGTATGATGTAAATAAGCCTAAATTCAATGATATAAATGCTAGAAACTAATAAAAGAAACTAAATACTAATCCAAAACATAGAAAATGGAGTATGCTTGAAAACACATAGTGATATGTAGAGAGGTGGATTGAAATGCAATATGGAACAAGATAAAATGGGTAAATAGAATGAATGCACTTGGAAACTAGAAAAGGATAGGGTGAAGATTGTAAGTGTCTCTGGAATTCTGGAATAACTGACTTTTGAGCCTGGTGGGACACTTGTGCCAAACTAGGTGACTTAGTTCTTTTTGGGATGATTCTAGAAAACTGCATCAGGGCCTGTTTTAGCCAAATGGGTATCCAAATCTATAGAAATCTCTGAAAAACTTGAACATAGTGGGACTAGGTCACCACAACTAGGGAAATTTTCCTTTTTGTCTCTTCTAAAAATTGAAAGGTGGAAATGAAAGTTCTTGACCTACACTTTCTATTCCTCCAAATATTCAAACTAGAAACCTTGATTTTCCACTTGTAGGTGTATTTTTGCATATATTTTGACATAATAAACAAGGATATGTCCTCAAAAAGTCTCCAACCTATCCTTGAATAATCTCCAATCTTGTAAAGTTCCTAAATCTGCAAACACATAATGAGAGAGAGAGAGAGAAATGTTGATTGTTAGGGCATGGGGGTTTGCGTTCATCAAACCCCTTTTGAGTAATTAAACCAAATGAAGATATAATGAAATGAAGCATGAAACAAATGGAGTTAGTACGTTTCCATGATGATAATCTTGAGTTGTTGAAGCAATGGAGGAAAAATCAAGCCTTGAATGCTTTGGAGAGATGTCTTGATGACTTAGAATGCTCAAACCATAGCTTGCTTGAGAAGAGTGATGAGCGAAGAGTGAAGAATGAATGCATACTTATGAAATAGGGTATCGAGGCATGTATTTATAGGTAATCCACCTAAAACACCCATTAATTTGATCCCCAAGGCCGACATGAAGGAAAAATAAACTTAAACCCTATTTTTTCCCACTGAAACCTCAAAAATAGCCCAAATAGGACTAAATCGCCAAGCTGGGTGACTTAGTCCCACCTGGATGGGACTAATTTTCCTATATGGGTGACTTGGTCCCATAGGGGCTCTTTTTCCAGCTAGATTTTTTGAAAGAAAATAAATTAGGTTTATATGATGATTTTATTAAGTATTTGACCAAATTAAGTCTTGGGATGCACAATATGGGGTCATAGGGGCCTATTAATGATCATGTAAAGGGTAATTAAGGGAAAAAATAGCACAAAATTTTCCCTTTCTTCAAGGGTATATAATTTTCTACGTTACACATCTATCCTTTCATTTTTGTTTTGTGTTTTCATTTTGGGGATGACGCAAGGCATCGAGACACCCAAGTCTCTTCCATATTGACCTGAAAGATTTTTCATTATATTTTATTTTCCTTTAATTTTTATATTGTGTTCTCCTTTCGGGGATGACGCAAGGCGTCAAGACACCCTATGTCTCTTCCATGTTGACTCAAAAATTAATTCATTTGTTTTCAATCTCTTTGTGCCATTCTTCTAGTTCTATGTACATATTTGGGAAATGATGATAGTTCCTAGCTCTCTAATATTATTGCAAGAAAGATAGGATATTGACCCTGAATCCATAGATCCCTTATGTGTTTTTGGGGGGAAACCTTTTTGTCCCTTTTTTTTTCTCATGTTTTTCTACTTTAAACTAATTTCTCACAATATGGTCTTTAGCAATTCCTTTAAAGTGGGGGCATACATTGGCATTATTTTGGCATGATTTCAATTACAGTTTTCTTACTTCATGCTATGTGTTTTTCTCTTTGTGGAGACATTGGGAGTAATTTCCTTCAAGAGCTTGATCTATCTTAGCATATTACATTCCTCTTATGGTGATGTGACACACTGCATTCCCTTAGTTATGATTTTTTTTTCCTTTGATTGTTCCTCTCTTCGAGACATTAGGGATAATGTCTTCTAAGATTAAGACCTCACACGAACTAATAAAAATCCCTTTGAACATCCCTCTTTCTTGCTGCATTGCATTTTTTTACCTTATTAAAGTTATGGATGTATGGCTTTGATATGGTTCAGTGGGGCTCACCTAGAGTTGACAACTAGCTTCACTAGCCCTTGTGAGTGTGCATTTCTTTGTCCTTAACATTGTCACAGGGTTATGACTTTGATATGGATCTCTTGGGGCTCATCTAGTGGACAAATAGCTTCACTAGCCCTTGTGAGCATGCCTTTTTTTTGCATAGTGTATAGAGAATTCCACTTGTAAACCCTTTTTGGACACACAACCTAGACCCGATCCATAGTGCATTGGATGAGTAGTAAAAGCTTGATCTGTAGCATTTTTATTTTTTCCTTATTTTTTCCTTTTTCTATCTTTGATGGTGTATGTTGGTGATTTAGTTATGGCTTTGTATATCATTCATAAGTTTGTTCCTTCATGCCTATGTTGGTCTATCATAGGATCTTAATCCTAGGGGCTTGACCACCCTCTTGGTTATTGTCATCCTATCTTACTAGCATTCATACATTTGAACCTCTCTTGATTGCATGGTTGGCTACTTTAGTGTGAGTTTGAAGCAAGTTCATCCTCTCACTAAAGTGGGGCCTAAATGTAGTATAGGAAAATGCATACCCTTACATTTTCACACTTGTCTGGGCCCACCTTACTTTTCTTATCCTTATTTATTCCTTAATTGGTCCTATTTTGCATCCACGAGCCTTATAAATTATATGTTTTTATGGCTAATCCTAACAACCATCAAAGGATAAATGATAATTTAATGATTTTGGTTGTGTCCTTGATTTTTGGACTAGGAATAAGACTCCACCTAGGGAGTCATTTTCCTTCAAATTTCTTGGGACCCTATTTTCAAAAACATCTTAAAAGGCAACCCTTTTTGGAGTTTGTGCCCTAAGTTTCAGGCCTCGGGACTAATACGCCACCTAGGGCTTCTTATTCTAGGTGTTAGGTTATTTTTGAGACTTAATTTAAAATCTTGGTAGGATTTAGTCTCCTTTAATTAATTGTTTCATATGTCAGCTTTTTGTGGTGTAATTTTAGGATATTAAACATGGATAAGTAGAAATACAAGTTTGTTTCACTCATTTTTCATCCTAGCAACTTGAGTATTCATGTATTATAACAAAT
This sequence comes from Sequoiadendron giganteum, assembly GCA_007115665.2. Classification (NCBI taxonomy): domain Eukaryota; kingdom Viridiplantae; phylum Streptophyta; class Pinopsida; order Cupressales; family Cupressaceae; genus Sequoiadendron; species Sequoiadendron giganteum. The sequence continues at coordinate 227,973,957 of CM021104.1, read as the reverse complement.
GTTTTATCAAGATAAATTCATCAAGAATTTGGAGCCATCATCAAGATTCAAGCAGCATGTCAAAGATATTCTTGCATCATGTGTGTTTTTGAGCTAACATTTGTGATATAGGGTTTTGATTCAAGCAAGCAATTCAAGTCAAGATCTATCAAGAATCCATTCAATTCAAGATCTACATTCAAGCTAGCCACTTCACACAAGTTTTTAGATTTCATAACAAGGGTTTGGTGAGTTGCAACATAGAATTTTGTTCATTCATCATTTCCCTTCATTATTTCATTTCATACCAATGTTTGATTACCAACAAGGGGTTTGACCAAGGTAAATCCCCATTTACTAAAAATCAATAAGTTTTTCCTCTCTTGTATGTTTGTTTTTGCATATTTAGGTTTAATAATTGAAGATCATTTGGAGTGAAAAGTTGTAATGTTGTAAATTTGCATTTCAAAGTTGTCATGTTCATGTGAAGTCACCTACAAGCCAGATTTGGAAGTCTCAAGACCTTAGATTTGAGAAGAAGGAACTGAAATTCTTGGACCTCAAGATCACATTCCAAAATTGGAGAAATTCGGGCAGTAAGGGTGTCTTAGTCCTATTGGACTTATTTCATTGAGATTCTTTTGGGTCTTGTTTCAACATCTGAAGATTTTGTGTTTTCCCCAAAAAACAATAGTGAGAGTAAGAAGACAGAAAGGGCTTCTTAGTCCTCCCTAGAATATTTGGACAAAAATTTTGAGTTTCTAAAATCCTTGTCACATTTCTAAACTTCCTAGTTACACACATCCTAATTTTCTATTACTTAATTTTTTCATTTGCACTCATTGTTTGGCTTGCATTACTAGGTTTGTGAGTTGAATATCAAGCTATCTTTTCCAAGCTTTTTCTTGGTGGTGAGCCCTTCAAAGCCTAAGGAATCTTCCTAGGTCTCCCTTGTTGAGAATTGACTCACCTTTGTTTTGATAGTCAATCCAATTCAGGATCCTAGGTTCCCTTGAATGAACCATCCCCCAACAAAAATAAAAGGGAAAATTAAGGATTAGGGATTCCTTTCTTGTATTGTGAGTCCCTTTTCCCCACATTTTCCCAATGGTTCATGATCAACTATCTTATGCCAATTTAAATCCATACGTAACACTATAATAACTACAAGTTTGTAAGAAAAAAATATTGTAGCACTAAACTAGCTAGTTACCAAAAACAATTTCTAAAGATCCTATTATATGATTAGTACAAAATCTAGGAATTCTCTATTATATTTTAATTTTTAAATCCTCAATGGAAGATCCTATTTCTCTAATGAACATATTTTTCTCTAAAAAACTTTTATCATGCTAAAGCTCTAACTTATAATCAAGACTTTGCCATAGAATAATAACATCCATTTTCTAAACCAAGGATGATATATAAAACTAAAAAATTATAACTAAGTGCCTCAACCAAAAACTCCAATAATCCTATCAATATTGAATAGTCTATACTAATTGAAAATCCCTATGAAACTTTAATAGGATAAATCATATATCATCATTTATTATACCACTATATTCATCTGAAAAAATACATTATGAAAAATAATTAAAATTATCATCTAGATACAAAATATATCACACTAAAGATCTCTTTTCACAAGGTGACTTGAAAATTATAACTCTTTGGAGTCCACCATGTAAAAAAAAACCTCATACACTAAAAGTTTCGTAGAATATGATATTTTGTTCCTATAATAAATCTAAATATTAGATACCATAGACACAAGATATGACTTCTTGAAAAAATGAGAGAAAAATAAGTTTTTAATAACAAATTCCTTTCATAAATAATAAAATATAAAAAATCTATTGACATCACCTCATAATTATGAGAAGTAGACTTTCATCAAGTATAAGAAATAAAATTCTTGGTAGCATGGGTAAAATTTATGCCTCCTACAAGATATTTCTTGTATGTGCAAGAAAGTTATCCTTTATCCTTATTTTTGTGGCTACATGGTGGCACCACTTAATAAGTGGTAGTGTTGATGACATGTAGGAAATTTAGTTTGGTGGATTTGGCATGGGTTTTTCTAGGATGGAGAAAAATAAAGGTAGAGTGGTGAATTGTCCCACCTTGAAGATGGTGTAACTACTTAGGTTCTAAGGGCCAACCTATTGGTGACCATTAGTTGGAGACTGGTAGTGGGAAAGCAATTTGACTAGGGGATTTGTACCTCTAAATAAACTCTATTGATCCCTAACTTTACTATTGTACATAATATACACTATTCTTAAGATTACATCAGCAATTAAAAATGCAATATCATTTGATAATTAGAAATTTAAGGTTATTCTCTTAATTATTCCATACTGTCATAAAGAATACTCTACCAACTACATTGTGATAGCTCAAACAAAATAGATGGAACATAAAATATGAAATTAATGGATCCACATGACTATATATAATTTTATTTCAAAAATTTTACAAAACCAAAATTAAGTATATATTTAACATTAATATTATGTACTATGTAAAATATACCTTTCCTAACAATATTTAAAGTAGTATGTGCTAAGTGATGTAGGAGCATTTGTGGGTTGCAAGCTATCTTTCATCAACAAAATAATATATTAATTCACTTTCCCAAGGTTTGGTAAGTGAGTAGCTTGGTGAGGTAATTTGCAAGGTTAGACTAAAATAAATATTAAGTAATTGTGTTTTATTATTTAATTGTAAATTTTGTGACTGAGATAATTTAGGAGGTAATTTAAATGGTAAAAATACAAAAAGGGAAACAAGGCATAAATTTTTTGGAAGTTAAAAATATGCATCAAGGATCATTTAATGATTTTTATAATTGTTGTATAAGAATTTTTAGTTACATGGGCATACCCTTTTCAAAGGAGGAAAAAATCTGATTTTTTTGAGAAAGTAGTGAAAAAGTGTTTTATTTGGCAATTTTTTATTTTTTCATGAAGGAAGATTTCTAAAGAAGAAGACAAGTTAGGCATGAATTTTATTGGGATAGGAGAAAGGTTCATTTTTTTTCAAGTTTTTTTAGGAATTTCAACAGAAAATGGATTATGATATCCATGATTGAAGATTAGCAAAGTTAGTTGTGGATGAAGACAAATTGAAGAGTCAATTTCATAGTATAGGAAGGTGATTTGAAGAAGACGAGACTGTAGATTTTCTTTAATGTTTTTTTTTTTTTATATAGAAGATTCAAGTATTTTTTGTAATGATTTTATTTAGCTTGTATGGCTGTACAAACTCATGTAATCAGATTTTGTTGAAGTTGTGAAACTGTGTTGCGAGTTAAATAGAGAAGATCAATTATGTTTTTGCAATTTTATCTCATGTTTGATGTTGCATAAGATTTTGTTGTGAGTTTGTGAATTATGTTTGGAAGCCCTTACATCACTAAGTTATCCAATTATTTCATGTCCTATATTCAGTCAACTATATATTCCTCTCTATTTTCAAATTTATTTTGTTGAATTGTCACCTTTTCTTTATTGAATCTTCTTATAATAAGGTAAAATTAAAAAAAAATAGTACTATGATATATGCATATGTAGTGGGAAGCATGGGTTCAATACTAAACGATTTTATATCTCTTAAACCCTTCCACCAAATTAGATGCACTCATTTATTACTTGAAAAATGGCCCATTTTTACAAATATGTAAAAAGAAATATTCTTTGAAGCTCAATTTTGTTTTAATCATGAATCTCTATAGGATAACTATTCAATTATCTAACTTAATAATTATAAAAAAAATAATTATATGGGTGTAAAATCTTAAATAGCTATTTTAATGACATTCCACAACATATACTAAGGAAAAATAAAAATTATTATGTATACATGTTTAATGTATGCATAAGATAATATATTGAAATTTTGGATACTTTCAAAGTATTATGTAGTATGAAATAAAAATTAGCTCCATGAATTTAACTCTACATGTGTAGTTAGATTACTATTAGAAAAAAATGAATTTGTAATGAGAATAAAAAAATTATGAGAATAAATGAAACCTAAGAAATATATTAAATCTTATAGAAATATCTTTTGGGAGATAAAAATTGTTAGTTGAACCTTAAGATAACTTTAAGAAAGGAATATTTATTTAGCTAGCTAAACTGGAATTTTATTCAAAAATCTTGTATCATCTATTGTCCTTTTTTTCCAAGGAACAACATATTATTTGTACTCATTTTTCTTTGTTTACATAATTATATGAATTTCAAAAGCATGCATTATCACTTATCATTATTTGTTAGCCACTTGTTTCTTCCAATCAAAATCAAGTGATATTATTAGAAGCATATCTAGATAAATAATAATTATGCATATATGTATATATGTATATGTTTATGTATATGTATATGTGTATATATATGTGTGTGTGTGTGTTTATACATACATATATATAAATATCTCACCATTATGAAATTGTATAGACAATGATATATATTTATGTATGTATACATATGTATTTATGTTTGATCTAATTCATAACTACCTCCTTCTAATGCTCGAAATAAGAGGAAAAAATGATTTTATGCATTTTTATTAATACTTTTAGGTAGGGGTCGACTTAGGGTAATTTTCAAATCATAAAAGCATGCCAACTGAAATTTCAAACATTCAAAAGTTTTCTTTCTATTCTTGGCCCAAAATGGTCAGGATCATGGGGATTTAAATGTATTTTATCTATCTACCCCTAAAATAAGTAAATTATCATTACGATTATTGTTATAATCAAAAGAGGGTGTCAAGGTAGTGTGAAATCATAAAGGGTGACAATTTTCATTGCTACATTGTGATGTATGAGATAAAAATTTGTCTTCCATTCAACTATAAAGAAAATGCACCCTTCTAGAATTAATAGCCTTTTTCTCAAAATTTCTTCCTTTAATTCTTTGGATCTATATTCAACTAACATGAAGTTGTTTGAAAGTGATTTGATACTTTCCTTTGAACCCCATCAACATTCCCACTACTTCTGCATCCTTTCCTATGGAATTTGTGTACCCACCCATTTCATGAAGAAATCCTTCTCCTTGAGTGTCTCTATTTCATTCTAGATATCCTTTATGTTTAATAATGTTTTCTTAATATTGGGTTAATATTTCTTGCAGTATACAACATTTTCACCTTCCTCTACATCTATTCCTCTCACCTCAATCCAGTGTTATCCTTTGCATGCATTTTTGTATCCATTAAGTCATCTAGATCTCTAATTATTTTTTATGCTTCCTTCATTCCATGGGTAGTCTTCCTTGCTCTGAATTTTCAATCCCAAGGGAATACAATTTATGATCATGTAAAATAGTGGTATCTTGTCCAACTTCAACCAGACATCTACCCCTTTATCTTCATCCTTCATACCTTCTACGCTTGATACATGTTATATTTGAGAATTTTGATCATGATACCTTTTTTAACCATTATTTTATTACATTATTTTGATTAGATTAATACTAGAAGGGCTATTACCCATTAAAAAACAACTATCGAGGCCAATGAGGGGGTCACGAGAAGTGAAAAGCTCTAACAATTAAAGAAAAAACTTATACTCAAATAGTTCAACAAAATAAAAGAAATAGAGATATCACATAGATCAAAGATCATCAAAGGACCAAAAAAGACCTATTGGTGTCCCAAAAACTTGAGACCACTAATAGCCTTCCACTTCTAATCCATGAAGTGGAGCTTCTCCTCGAAGGACAAGGAGCCTTTCTAAATAGCGTGAGTATCCACTGTAGTTTCCAAAGCTGAGTTTTCTACCACCTTACCTTTCTTCTGTGTGTGACTATCATCACAAATTTCCTTAGCCACATGTTTTCCATGTCTTTTCCTTATCTCTTGCTAAAATATCTAGATTGTGAGAGCGATTTTCTTCATGGTATCCTTGTTGTAATTAGTAATAACATAGAGGCACTGCATGGTTTTTTACTCGTTCCTATGAATAGCATCAATCTCCACTTGAAAATTATTTTTATCCTCTTTCATTCCCACAAAATCTTTCAACTCTTCTATCTCCTTATCCAAATGGACCCAACACTCAAACTACTTAGGCAAGGAGTCCATCATATCCCAATCGGCACTATCCTCTACCTCCCCTAAACATGAGACCTACTTTTGCAACACCTTGATTTAAAAAAAAATGATTCACTTTGGCAGTAACAAGATGACCAAGGATCCACTTGAGAAATTCATTTTATACATTAGCCATCTTTGACATTTCATTGATTTTATTACATATGAGGCCACTGGAGGCACAATTTCAAAAACCCACCTTGGTTTCAACATGGGTCCCCTCCAAATTGATGCAAAAATTAGGGGAATTTTGAAGGCTAGGATTAATAACAAGGGAGTTTTGGGGACATCCAAAATATCTGCATTAATAGGGGAGTGCATGGGAGAATTGGTAGGGGTGGGATTCCATGACTCGTCATTCAAGTTATCTAAATTATTGGATATAGAAGTAGAAATAGGAGTAGGCGCTGATAAGGGAGCACATTTAATATGGTTGAAAGGAGTTTTATTATTAGCACAGGTTTTACCATGGGCACGAGTAATACAATGAGTAGTGGGTGGGGCTTTGTCTAGGGTAATGGAGGGACTAGGATCAGCATGGGGTTTGATGGGGTCACGAATGGCCAAGGTGTTATTTTTAATAGTGGTAGGAGAGGGAAAAAGAGAAGCTTGGTAATGGTAGAGACAAAAGATAAAACCATGGTGAATAGATAAATTATTTCTTTTACCCTAGATGTTTTTGAAAAATTGTGTAAGAGATGATAAAATCCAAAAGGTAAAGTTATTCTTTAAATTATAATGGAGATGGTTAAGCATAGGAAACAAATGGGCATGAAAATGATGGAACCAACTTTCTAGCATTACATGCCTCATTTAGAATTCTAAAACCTTACTCCAAATGTTGGGAAGGTCAACTCATTTGAATCCATTTTAGAGTTTGTTCACCCTTTCTCCCTCTTTCAAAAATTGGTCCATATCTTTGTAATAATGACCCCTAGGCTTACGGGAAATGTAAACACCCTCCAATGGAAACCCTACCACCTCAACAATAAGATTAGTAGTCACTATGAAGGAGCCCCTACCAATGGTGATAGTTCCATTTGCCCAGGAGGTAGATGTGATATAAGAGGTATTTGTTGCACACAGGTCTCTTTATTCTCAAGAGATCACCAGGGAATGAACTTTCCTTATACACCTCAACTTGAATGAATTGATGAATCTGTAAAGGAAAGCAAGAAAGATATCTTAGACCCTGAGAGAGCAAGACTTTGAGATTTCTACCCTTGGTTGGAGAGCTCTCGACCAAAGGACAACATCATGATTTCAAGATGTGGGTATTTCGCACTATCGTCTAAAAGCCGTTCTATCATCGTAAGCTGTGAGGAGATTGGGAGCTCAAGTGGGTAAAACTAAATCTCACTTCTAAGCTTGGTTCAAAAGCATGTGAAGCCAAATGATCAACAAAAAGATAGAATCTTAGGAAAAACACAAGGGAACTTAAAACAAGATTACCTTCTACTATGTGTTTCAATATTTTGTCCAAGATTCACTTCATAACCTGCCCACAAAATATTGAAGGGGAAAGGTTGGGGACTGTATAGGGGTTTTCCTTAGTCAGACCCCAATTTTGGTGTTTCGACCTCCATAGAAAACTAGGTTTGGAAAAGAGTGTAAAGGAAGTAAAAAAAGTGCATGGTGAAATAAAAACCTACTTTAGAGTGAGCCCACACCACAAATTAGTAAATTAGCTAGTAAGAAAGAGTGATAGGGAGAGAGAGCATTACCCGCAGGTTAAGACCGTCTCTGAAGCACACAAGTGCACTGTTATGTGCTTGTGTCAGAGTTGTAGCTGCTTGAGAGCCTATAGCTGCTGGAGGGACCTCAGTTCGGCATGGCTTTTCTTGTAGAATTGTTGCTATTCAAGGATGGAGCTTACCCAAGACTACAACAAGTGGTGATATTGCTTCAACTAATAGCTTCCAACCCCAAAATGAGAGCCAAAAGGGGGTTTTCATGCATGCAAGGGTGGCATAGAGTCATTACATCTAGGACCCAACTGTTAGGACATGTGTCACAAGGGTCAAGTTTCTAGATTCGACATTTCAAACTCAAAAAATTGTCAAGACGCTAGCACATCGTGTGAACATTCATGCACCGCGCAAGCATCAAGAGCCTAGATTTTTGAGAAATGTTTTTGCAAGCTTCTATTGTTCCACCATGTATCTGCATGGAGTGAGAATTGTGAAATTCCGACTCATGATATTTTTGCATTAATGTTCTAGGGTGTCATAAATGCTAGGGGGTGATCCCACAATATTGGTTTACAATTTCTGGGAGATCTTGATTTTTGCTGAAATCACATATTTTTAGAAAATATAATTATTTAAGCCTTGAAAATTTCCATTTAAAGGATTCTAATTGAAGAGAGTTTTATTGAACCACCCTAGATCAAACCCCCTTGGATAGAACCCTTCTAGTTTTAAACCATATCTATAACGAAGTCTCCTTTACACCTATCAAAATACTAATAAAAAATAACTTTTGATTTACCTTTTGGGGGATCAAATGAATTCATTTAAAAAAAAAATTGTAAGTATGTAGTCCTTATTGTAAGCTTCCAAAAACGTATAATTTTAAATAAATTTTATTTTATTATTATATTTATTTTTTATTTCTTGTGAATGTAGTTTTTCACTAAAAATCAAGCTCTTTAATAAAATTAAAAATATCAGTGCACTAGATATTGAAGTCCTTGATCCAACAAAAATATAATAATTGAATTTCAATAGATACAAAAAAGTTATGTTGTATACAGTCCGACTATGTTTGAATTGTAATTGATTTGACTTCATAACTTGATAAAGGAAAAAATATTCCTTAAAACACTATGAAAACAAATGAAAGAGCTAGATATCATAGTTACAAATCTAAATTCAAACAAAATTAAAAATTATCCTTCATGGAAAAAAAATTATGTTATATACGGTAAGCATCACTCCTTAAAAATGGTGTTTACTGTAAAAAACTAGTTTTTGAAGGAGATGGAAAAAGAAGTGCAATATGATTCCAAAAAATTTGAAAAAAATATATGTAGAATCTACAGAAAGAAAAAAATTTCACAAACTACTAGTTTGCATCATCTTCAAATTGCTCATGATTTAGCCGCTATAGGTGCTCAAAAGTGAAGATTTAGATAGAAAAAATCAGTTCAGTGTCCAGTTTGGCCAAAAATTATAAACAAGTATTTTGGGATCACCCTAGGAAAGATGTGAAATGTGGAATTTCCCTTGGGTGTAATTTTGTTACATTACATTTTTCCTCCACTTTAGGGGGCTCGATTTTGGAAAAAAAATCAGCCTCACTAAAGTAGAGAAGAAAAAATTCACATGAATTTTGAATTTTACACAACTGCATGCCAAGAAAGAGGGACTGTAGAGGTCACCGAGGTTGATCTAACTGGTATCAAGGATACCCCTAGCTTCTAATCTCAACAAATAGCAACACAATGCTCATGAAAAGTTATTGAAAACTGTATCTTGTAAAACTAAAATTTTGAGTCAGTTTTGAAAAATCAGAAGAAACTACTAGAGAGAGAAGAATGATCAAGAGGTGACTATATGCCTCCTCTTGAGTTTTCCTCCAACATGGTGGAGTAAAGTTAGGAGAAACCATGGCACCACAAACTCTAGGAAAAATGGGCCCCAAGGGGCCTATATCTACCTAGGTGGGCCCCTATAAGGGTCATTTTCACTATTCACTATGAGAAAATTGTTGACTTTTGTGAGAGAAAAGTCAGAAAAATTCCAAGCAAGAGAGATTATGAGTTTCCAAGAATGGAGCAGCTACATGAGCATATCACTGAGGTCCACGAGGTGGACCAACTAGGCCTCTAAACCTCATTTTTTGTGTAATTTAGTTAATTTTTTGCATATTTCTACTAAATGAGGTGCACAAGCATGCAAATTTCATGCCCATGCCCTCAATATGAATTATTGTCCATGATACATGTTAGGCTCACAAGTTCACATTATCGTCTCGAGGATGCACTGGCATCCTTGGGGCAACCATGGTGGTTCGGGATGCATACGCAGTGCACAAATATTTGTGTGATGCACATATGTCTTGTAGCATTTTCTCTTGTTTTGATGATGTTTTTGACTTAAATTTTTTTACTTTTTGTAGGAGTACCTGGAGATCCAGGATCATTCAGGAGGGTGACCATTTTGATTCCTCTATGAGTAGAGGGACCACCTATCACAATACGAGATCACATATCTAGAGTGAGTCAGTCTTTGGCATGTGCTCACCATGCTAGAGATGTTATACCATGAGAGGATGCTCACGTCTCTAATAAAGTGGTGGGATGCCACTACATCATCTTTCCAGCTACCCTATGGAGAGATTACTATCACTCTTGAGGATGTCTATTAGATCCTTAGGCTACACATCCATGGACAACAGGTTGCTCTAGATGACACCTGATCAACATAAGATTAGAGTGAGGGAATCCTCTACTAGATAGGGAGGATGCATGGCGATGATGACATAGGTGAAATCTATACGCACTGGTATGACTAAGTGAGGACCACAACATTGTTTCTATGCTAGGTGATGGTTATTACAGTTTCTTTCTGCATCCCCATAGGTGGGTGAGGCTCGCACCTTCATGGGGGCCTCGTCCCTACCATTAGAGAGATGGTAGAGCATCATACTATTTTTTCCTAGGGTTTTAGCACGCCGGTGCACCTTTACCAGGAGATTAGGTGATACATACACTATGATTACCATAGTTTCACAGTGTGCACACTTCTACAGGTGTGGGCTTGCACCCACATCATGTGCACCTGGCTAGTCAGTTTTCCCCATTGATGACCATATGAAGTTCCCATGGCCCACTAATATTACATGACAGGCTAGCAGAATTTTGGAGATTTACAGTTTTGGTAGCTACAGTTTGACACTATTTCCATAGGAGAAGTTTGGTGGAGACCCTACCTATATTTCAAGTGGGTCAGTGATGGTAGGTTCCTAAGGAACGTACAGTGGGACCATATTTTGATAGGTCACCACAATTTTTTGATTGTTCCTTGCTACTAGATTTAGTTCATGTGAAAACATGGTTGTACTCAGACAATACCACCAAACATGCCTGCATACACCAGGACACACCACATTGTAGTGAGGGTGGGAGATCGCCCTCACCCCACCATTCTAGACATTATCCTCTTAGACAATGATGAGCCTGACTATAATCTGTTGGCCATAGTAGCGGCAGAAAATGTCGAGGTGGTAGTGGATTTTATTTGGTTGTGGGAGAGGCATTGTCTTGCTCCAATTTTCTGTGAGGACACCCTGAGAGGGGACCCTATTCTATAAGAGGAATTTCCCCACTAGCCCTCAAAAGATAGGAGGAGAGGTCGCCAATAGGATGATGCAAAGGAGGAGCGACCGCATGAGGAGGAGGAGATGCCCGTGAGGTTGAGGTGGGAGAGGAGATCAAATCCCCTCATGGCTACCCCCATTTCATCAGCACCACCTATATCCACTATCACAACAACAACTCTAGCATCATCGGGGTCAGCTATCGATGCTTGCAGCATAGGACATAGTGTTGACCCACACCCCGAATCCACATGGTAGCTAGGGGTGTTGGGAAAATAAGGATAAACAACTGAGAGGGGGGTGAATCAGTTGTTACCAAAATGAAACTTATACAACATTAACTAATCCTTATATCACAAATTTGATAATTAATAATGCAAGCATAAGAACAACACATCAAAGAAACATGAACACAAATATTTTATACGTGGAAACCCTTTAAGCAGAAAAACCATGGTGGATGTTAGTCCACAAGATTATACCTTGTTATAAGTATAATGAAGAATAAAAAGAGAATGCACTTTCATTCAAGTACACTATCTAGAGCAGACTACTCAAAGGGAAGGCTCACTGCCTTACATATAGTAATCAGATTAAATCCATCTGATGAATTTGAACTGAGAAAATAGCTTTTGCAAAAGCCTGATTATAGTTCTAGTTAGGCACACTAAAACCTCTTCAAACTCTTCCACACTCTGCTCTGAATGATCTGACCTTTATTCGCACTTGTACATCACTTGTACACTTGATCATGCTCTAAATAAGGAAAAAAATCTTATATATATATCCGCTACATGGATTTGCATCCACTAATCACTCAACCACAAATAAGGAATAAATTACAAATGTTGGCCTTGATACATGAATAAATTTCAATGCGTACCAACACAAGTCGGCCATAACATAGTGAGGACCCAAAAAAACATCTCCAAACATGCCAAACAATAAAATATTAATCCTCATGGATCCGCAACACACTAACACCACAATGTCAGCCAAGAACATGAACACTCAGGCACATATTGGAAAAATATCCAATGACGGACACTCTAATCACTGCGGAAATACACCAAGGATAGAGCACAATCTAGACTCATCCATAAACATCATAGGAACATGAGCAACACATTAGATTACCATACTTTCATCCACTTTGACCAAGAACACCATCTATAGAGATTGAATAATTGTAGGCACACAAATCATCATAACTTCCACAAAACTTCATGTGCACCACTGAAAATTTTGGACAACATACTAAAAATTTTCAACACCAAACCCTTTGAAGTGCACCTTCAAATCTTCAACACACAGAGCTTTCCAACATTCTGACCTTCTCAGCTCCACTGGCTTCCTATACTATATTTTGTACAATTTTCTCAATCTCCTCGACATATACACCCTTAAGCAGATTAAAATTCTAATAGTGTTGACATCAATGACAACAATATATGAGCAACACAATGACAACATCGAAAAAGGGGATTCAGTTATACATAGTATATTATTTTCATGTTTATGCTTTTGATCTTTCTATTTATGATATTTTTATATACGCCATGTGATAATGATTCCTATTTCTCTCTTTATGTTTGTAGATGATGCATAGGGATGGACTATGCTTATAGGTCAGTGTATTTTAGAGGTGGCCCCTACTATACTGATCCAGGGGATAGTTCTGGAGGCCTACCGATCAATGTCAATAGGGAGGCATGCCCACACTTTTGAGCCAGTAGCACATTTGAGGACCACATACAAGGAGTAGGGTGTGGAGGTTGTACAACTAGCTACAAAGCTAACGACTCTTCGGGAACAACGTGATTAATTGTCGGGGGAGTTGTAGATGATGCTCACCAAGAAGGATGCAGCAGTGATGATGGTTGAGGATGTTGAGCAGACACGTGATGCCCTTCAGAGCTGCATCAATGAGCTCGAAGTGCATCTGGTAGTTGTGACTCCGGTAGATGTGTAGAGGTTGCAGCAAGAGTTGATCCAGGTAAAGATGGACATATCTATACTACAAGGGGATTTGAGAGGGATGTGGGTGGGCTTGTTTATATCACACTCACACTGATCTCATTTGCAGAATACCATGCAACCTCCTCCGAGAGTAGTAGAGTGGGCGCCAAATCCAAAGGGATTAGGAAGCCATGTACCATGGGAATAGGAGCCCATCTTTTGTATATCATTTTTATAGTGAGATACATATACACATATTCTCGTAGATCTTTTGTATAGACATATATTTAGCATCCACTCTTTTTTTTATAGCAGTGGCCCGATACATGTACATTAAATTTGATTCATACATTGGACATATATATATATATCGATTTCAGTATCATGTTTTTGTTTATGTGTATGTTCTCCATTTTCATGTATGTTCACGCTATGGATGCATGTATTCATTAGATGTTGATCATGATTTAATAAACACATTTGGTTGCATGTTAATTAAATACAATGGTGATCTAATTACTTTGAAAGATGTAATGTGATGTATGGATACATAGAATATTTAGACACACATATATATTTTATTTCACACACACACACATGATCACATCATAAACACAAAAAAAAATCATAATATGAGAATGATCAATGTTAGCATATGTAGTATTGCTATCTTTTAGGGAGAACACTACACATGTGATAGATTAGAAAACTATGCATAGTATCGGCGAAGATGCATCACATTAACGAGTTATTTTAAATGTGTTCTATCCATAAACAATAATCCATAGGCACCTGAACCACACACAAAAATTGTGATGTAAGGACATAACCAGTTAGGACTAAACTTCCCTTTTTGATTAGGTAGCACATTTACATTTCATTTATTTTCACATAGAACCAGGTCTCCTAGCTTAAAAATCCTAGGAAGCACATCCTGATTATATTTTCTTGATAATGACCGCTGATAAGCTTTAAGATGATCGAGGTCCTGAAAATAGTACTTTTCAAGCATCTCTAGCTGATGTAAGTGGTTAGTTCGGTAGGTTTCATCATCAATTAATCCTCTAAGGGAAACTCGCAAGGTCAAAATTTCCAACTCTAGAGGCACGATAGCTTCAATGCCATAAATGAGATTATAATGTGCCATTCCCATCACCGTATGGACACTTGTGTGATAATCCTACAAAACATATGTTAATTGAATATTCCAATCCTTACCATGGTTTTTAACTATTTTACGAAGAATAAGTTCACGACTTCTATTAGAAGCTTCTACTTGACCATTGGATTATGGATAATACAGTGTAGAAAACTATGTTGAATATGAAATTTTTCCAAGAATTTCTTTACTTCCTTGTTCTTGAATGGTGTACCATTATCAGAAACAAGTGTAGCTGATAGTCCAAAATGAGAAATGATATTGTTCAGGAGAAAGCTACAAATAGTTTTAACATTCATAGATTAGAGTGGAGTAGCTTCGACCCACTTTGTGAAATAATCCATAGCAGTAATGATAAAAGTATGTCCCTTGGAAGAAGGAGGTGATATTTTCCCGATGATATCCAACCGCCATTTTGAAAATGGCCAAGGAGACATTTGATTTTGTAACTCTTAAGCAGGAGCATGGATAAGAAGACTATGTTGTTGACATTGTAGGCACTTCTTGACAAATTCAAACGAATCTTGTTCCATCATTTTCCAGTAGTACCTCATGTGTATTAGTTTTCTCACTAGGGATTTACCACCAAAAATATCCACCTAGGAGCCCGAGTGGGCTTCCTTAAGGGAAAGGGTATTTATGTTTTAGTGTGGCACATTAGCAACAAGTTGTGATAAGATTTTTGATAAATAATGTTAGATAAAATGACATAATGCACTGAAATATTTCATATACGAGTGTGATTATTTTTTTGTCACATCATCGGGAAAGTTTCCAGTCTTTAAGTAACTGCAGATACTAGAGAACCACTCTCCTGAGTCTGCATGAAAACAAGCTAGAGACTCGGGTTTGGGATGATCAAAAATCGCCGAGGTTCACACGACCTAGACCACAAAGTGATATTCTTTTGTATCAACTTTTGAAGGTACCAAGGAAGTAGTGATTTCCATGGCATCCATGTGTCTATTTTCTCTCCTAGGGATGATGTTTGAAAGAGGAAAATTGATTAAGCAAGGACAAAGTGTGGTCTTGATATTGAGATAATCTACTTTGTTTAGCTTGATAAGTTCTCATGATCTGATTCACAATAAGTTCAAAGTCACCTAGTATAGGAAGATTTTTGAATTTTTAGAGAAATTGTGGCATATAAGACAACGATAAGAGCTTCTTACTCAGCGATATTATTGGTACAAGGAAAATCTAATCAAAAGGATTGAGGGACTGGTTTTCTTTCAAGGGATATCAGGACCACACCCGCTCCAAAACTAGTCTGACACCTCAATCCATTGAAATATATCTTCCATTTGAGATCATATTTAATCATACATATTCTCATCAGGAAACACATCCAACCCAAGGAAGGAGCGAGATGAGGGAGCATCTACTAATTGATCAGAAACCACTTGACTCTTTATCAAGTTTTGAGTGAAAAATATTATATCAAAATCATAAAGCAACATAACCCACATTGCTAATCTTCTAGCAAGGTCAGTGCTAGAGAACAAGTGTCTCAAAAGATCTATTTTTACTATGACATGCATTTCAGTATGGAGAGGTAGTTTCTTAACTTCTACGTAGTGAATAAAAGAGCAAGGCATTTCTTCTGCATGGAGAAATAATGGGTTTCATAATCTACAAGGACACAACTAATGCAGTAGACTACTCTCTCTTCCTATGTCATCCTACTGAGCTAGTAGAGCTACCAAAGCATATGGTGATGCAGCAAGGTAAAGCATGAAAGGTATATCTTGCATAGCTAAAATCAATATAGGAGAATTGGCCAAGTAAGATTTGATTGATTCAAAGGATTTTTGACACTCTTCATCCCATATGAAGCAAACATCCCTTTTCAATAAGAAAGTGAAATCAAGGATGCGATTAGCCAACTAAGATATGAACCTATGAATTTCTTGAATCTTCCCTTGTAAACTTTGCAACTCGGTAATGTTCCTCGGTGGAGGCATGTTTACAATAGCATTAATCTTATTTGTGTCAACATTGATTCCATGTAAGAGAATATAAACCCAAGAAGCCTGCCAGTGTCTATGCCAAAGAAAAACTTATGGGGATTGAGTCTCATCTTGTAAAGTTGAAGCCTTTCGAAGATAGGATGAAGGCTTTTCACATGATCTTGACAATTTATAGATTTTTCCAAGATGCCATCAACATAATCCTCTAATATTTTATGAATGAAATCATGAAATATTAGGGTCATCGCTTGCTAGTAGGTCACTCCTGAGTTATTTAAACCAAAGGGCATGACCATATAGAAGAAAGTAACCCAAGGGGTAGTGAAGGTTGTCTTGTACTAATCATCTGGGTTAATACAGATCTGATTATAACCTGAGAATCCATCCATAAAACATAACAATGCATGGCCTGTAGTTGAATCCATGATCATATTATATTAACATAAAATAATCTTTAAGAGAAGCCCTATTAAGGTCTCGTAAGTCAATGCATATATGAATATAACCGTCAGTTTTTATAACAACAACTATATTATAAATCCAAGGAGAATAGTCAATTGGATGGATAAAGCCTACTTTCAGCAGTATTTATATCTCAGTCTTGACCATCAAAGCTACCCTAGGATTGATCTTTCAAAATTTCTCCTTAACTAGCTTAGCATCGGGACATAGGACGATATTATGAACCACTATGGATTCATCAATTCCAGGAATATCCTAATATTTCTAAGAAAATATATCAAGGTGAGTACATAACAGATTGGAGTGTTCATTTTCTTCTTTAGAAGAGAGACACTTCCCAATCTTGGTTACTTTTTTTGAAGTTTTAGAGTCCACAGGGACTTCAACAATATCTCCTTTAAGGAGAGGACTATGGTCCTTGGGATGAGATATTGGTACATCATCACTGATGTTAGATAGAGAGCCTTCCTCATCGATGCTAAAAATGGATTCTCCATGTTGGAGCTTTAGCCATTTTCCATACTTGCTCATTCTGGTCTTGGGTCCTCTGATTGCCCTAAACATTCTAATTCTGAGTTGACTATTTTTCCTAGTTTCTGGTCTCATTAGAAACCTTTTGATCCATCGAGATACATTCATTACCAGCCCCTTTTTACCTGCCCTATCAGTTTTTATTTGTTGGGACTGTGTTTAAATTTTATCTACATATCAGGTTGATAAATGTCTAAATTTTCTTCCCCGTGGGTCATTTTCCCATCTTCCTAGTTAGTCCCCTTTTGTTATAAATTTTTTTTCTTCACATGTAGGTTAGACATCTTATAGTTTGTAGGAGTTTATCTGGACCGTTCCCCGCCATATCATGAATGAAAGATAAGCACACTTAATGGATTGCAACATCGCGAGAAGCTGCCATGTACACTTTGTAGCTGTAGAATGAAGGATATTCATCAGGGAGACATATGCTATTAGAGTGAGATATTCATGTCAACCCAAACATATTGGTCATGCTGATGGAATTTTATCGACAAGATATTCACTTGGTCTCACCGATGGCCCAACAAGGAACTTCATCGGCAATAGAATAGCTATCGGGGTGAGATCTTCAATTCAGCCCGAACATATTGGTCAAACCAATGTAATTTAATCAGTAAGACATCCACATTGTCTCATCGATGGATCAAAAGGAAACATATTGAGGAGACATGAGCTATCACAATGAGTTTTAATTGTCTTTCTGACTTCATATGTCACACCGATCAGCAAGAGTGGTTTGATGTGTTGGTGACACAATCTTCCTACAATATTTTGCATAAAAGATAATCTCTAATATCGGTGTCAGATCAAATATGTCTTCCCGATGCTTTGTGTCACCCTGATACACGAGTGCATATGGTCAAGGTGTAAAACAAAGGATTTAACTAAAGGAGATTGGACAAGATCAAAGGGCTCATAAGTAAAGTTGAACATTCACCTCGATCCCCACCCTTGCTCGATGATTCGCACCCCCAAAGTGCTCACTAGTTAAAACCCATGAGTTGCATCTCTTGCATTGTTATCAAATGGCACAAAATTTTATCTAAGTTGGGCAGCCTCTCATGAGAATGCAAGAGGACACAGATCAAGAGGCGCGTAAATTTTTAAGGGAAAAATATAAAACGCATATGTGTGATAATTGTAGGAGGGATTTTTTTCCTTAGAGAGCGAAGACTAGATTGCATGTAAAAACCTTGAAGAGAACAATGAGGATATTTGATTTTGCAGCCTAATCTTGGTATCGGTTGTTTGTTGTAATTATTCAATTGTGTGGTTGTCTCCATTTTAATACTTTTTTGTTATTCAAATTGATATATCAAGTAAATATTCAGTTTGTTGATGCATATTTGTTGTATTTATGTGATGTCATTAATTGGTTCTTTCAAGTAAATATTAAATCCTTCTAGTCAATCATAGTAATTCATAAGTGTTAATTGGATAAATAAGAAGAACCATATAATTTGGGTTGGAAAATTGTCTCAAGTAGAGTTTTTCAACTATTAATTTGCATGTTTATACAAGTTATAAACCCATAATAGTGTGTCGAATAGTTTGAGTTATTACCATTACATGTCACATTTTCTAGGTCTTCATTGGACTCCATTTATCCAACAAGGCACTAGTCTTATCCTTTTCATCACTTAGTTTCATCCATTTTATTCACATCTGTTAACTGAACATATTAGATTTTACCTTGATATTTATTATACAATTTATACCAAATTAAGATCACATCTCTACATTGTCAAATTGCCATTGTGGATAGATTGATCAAGTAGGAAACATAGTTCAAATCTGCATCATTCATATAGGTACACCCGCTTAGGTTTAGCAGATCCTAAAGAGTAGAAGGTTCAATTACAATAATTGGCCTTGTACGTTAGCCAAAAATGTATCAAGAGCTTGGAAACCTCTTGTGGTTCAAACCTGCATTCTTGAGACCTAATAGTTTGGTGACTCTACTAGGGAAAAACTCAGTAAAATTTTCCACCCTAGAGTTTAGACTATCAAAATAGCTCACAACATGCATGGAAAAAGGTCTTTGAATCAAGGAGGTCCTAATGAAAAAAGTAAATGAACACATAAGAATGACAAGGGCAAGAGGTTGTCTAATCATATGTACCTAAAAAATAAAGAAAAATCATCAAAACATCATCTTGAGACATATAGTCACTATGGTACATCGACAAATGAAAACAACTCATCTGGAGAGCCTCAAACTCTAGAAGGGAAAATGAATCCTTTTTACCAACATGATCCAAAGAAATAGGACGAATTCATGGCTAGATTAGAGGCTGAAAGAGTCCGAAGACAACTTGAATATGATTAGATGATGGCATTATTCGAGGAGAACCAAAATGGTGATGATGTAATATTCATAGAGAACTATGAACACATGACTCAAGATGAAATAATTGAAAAATTGGAATATGAAAGGAAAGAGGTGGAAAGAGCAAGAGAAAAATATGATAAAAAACTCCAAGCAGTAAAAGAGCTTAAATAATTGAAGTTATAGAAAGCTCAGATCAATGCTCAGAGGGATAATTTGCCTAAATATGCGCCACCTCACAAGAAGATAAATAATAACAAAGGACCTTAAAATCCCCCAAAAGTGCAACAAAACTAGTCAGGGAATCAATATAGACCTCATAATGCTTAGCCACCCCCTCACCAACAATACATGCCTCCACAAGGTTAACAATATGTGCCACTAGCTCACAACAATCTTATGTACCAACATCCACAAAATCCACCTCTTCCACCATACACAACCTTAATTAGACAATTTGATTTGGCTAGATTTCAAATATATCCTTATCCCATGGATAACACTTGGAGAAGCCTTGTTCCAAAATTCATAGGAAGTAGTGTTTTCATAGTTGAGGAATACTTAAGGAGCTTTAATGCATTCATTCAAGACTTGGATATGCAATATGAGGATATGAAAATGAGATTGTTTGTGATGTCAATGGTTGAAGATGCTAGAGACTGGTTTAACAATTTTCCAACAACTTCTATTGATTCCATTCAGGAGTTTTATGAAAATTTACTTAAGTAGTATGGGAATCAATGTGCACAAAAATTTTCCTTGCATGAATTGGTAGTTATCTACAAGAATCAAAATGAGTCAGCTTATGACTTCAACCAGAGGTTTTCTAAATTACATCATAAGACACCTCCTGGATCTAAATTAGTTGATCCTCCTGCATTAAGTATCTATTTAAAGGATTTTGATCCTCAGATAGGATATGAGCTTAGGAATAGGTGTCCCAGGAGCTTAGCTAAAGAACAGAGGCTAGCATTAACTATTTAAAATAATAGGCAAGTTGCAGGAATGATTGGCAAGAGGGATAATCTTAGGGTCCCCCAATATACTCCTTCAAACAAACAAGAAAATACATACAAAAATGAAAGGCCAAGGTTGCATGACATGCCGTATAATACAAATTGGAAGGATGGAAAGCTAGTAATGGATAGGCCTAAGAATAAGGAGACACCTGATCCTTTAAAGAAAATAGGAGTGTACATGGTAAATAACATTCCTTGGTGTTTATTTTGTGACTTTTCAATTCCCCTAATCATTGTATTGTAGCTCAGTCGATATCAGGAAAAGACATGCCAAAAGACAATAATGAAAAGGACCATAATGTCTATTTAACTTCCCATACTCTTCACCCTATTGAGCAGGGATATTCATCTTCAAAAGAAGGAGGGTATGAATATGATGTGGATAACCAAATATACAATGTTCATATGGTAGAACAAGTTTTTTCTGATCATGAAGAAATTGATGATGAATAGTGTTCTCCTAGTACATAATATCAGACAAATAAGTGTAGTGTAAGGAGGCCAACCTAAGAATAAATTGAAAGGCTAACCATTCTAGCAGTTGATTAGGCCAAAAGTAGATACTAGTTTAGAAAGAAAACAATAAATGAGAGTGAAGGTGTTCCAAGAGGAATATTTTTGAAGGATAAGAAAATGCCTCAGGAAGCTTCAAAAAGGATAGATGATAAGCAACCTAATAAAAAAGAACAAAATCATGTTCATAAGGAGGAGAGAAAATAATTTCCCAAGGACAAACAAAAAGGAGAAAGAGGAGAATAGAGGAGAGTCAATGGAGAAAAAGAAGATGATCAGAATAGAAGGTGCCTCTTTTGATTTCATGCAAGCTTTGTCTCAAGTAAATATGTTTGTCACATTACTTGAAATTATTAAGACTAAAGAGTATAGGGAAATTACTATTCAATTAATGTCTAGTGGAAGTAATTAATGTATAGACCTTGAAAATAACGACATTCCTAAAATTAGTAATAAGAAGGAAAAGATAAAAGTTCCAGAGGTTTTTCTAAGTAATGCATTGATGAATCCACCACAAATTGATCCATTCTTTACTACCTTACTCATAAATAACAAGCTAGTAAGAAATTGCATGATAGATTCAGGTGCTTTTATTAACATCATGCCAATAGGGGTGATGAAGCAACTTGGTATGTGGGTGGATTTTGAAAGTGGTAAATGTTATGCCATGGATAATAGACCTATCCCAGTGGTGGGAATCATGAAAGATGTGGAAGTGAAATTAGCTACTTACCCATAGACAAATTATAATATTGATATAACTGTGATTAACACACCTCCTCAGTTTGGAATGCTCTTGTCAAGACAATGGACTACATCAGTTGGAGGAAATGTACAATTTGATTTATCATATGCCACAATACCAGTCAGTGGTGAAGAAGTCAAGTTGTATAGAGAACCAAGGATGAATCAGATTTTTGATTTTGTTCCTTAAGAACATATCGGTTGTTTATGTGATGTGAATTCAGGGAGCTTCAGAGTGAAACAGTCTCAACCTGAATTAGCAAATACTAACCCAATTGAAAAACATGTATCCAAAGATCAATAAGGTGTGTGGAAATGTATTTCAATGGAGCATGCAGTCAAGAAGGCAATGTAGCTAGAGTGGTATTTATATCACCTGAAGGTGTTACATTCAAATATTCATTTTTTCTAACCTTTGAGTGTACAAATAAGGTGGCAGAATATGAGGCCTTGTCTATTGGTTTAAATATGGTCCTAGGAGACTCTGAACTGGTTGTCTCACAAATCAGATCAAGATATGCTGCAAAGAGTAAAATATTGAAACAATATAGAGATGTTGTGTGGGATACAATTGAGTTATTTGATGCTTTCTCAATTGATTGGATAGACAGATCAAAAAAATTGATGGCATATTTTCTAGCTAATGTAGCCCTGAAAAGAGATGATATCACCTTGGCTAGAATATCTCAGGTTGAATTAAAAACAAGACCTACTATCCCTGACAACATATATAGTTGGAAAGTTTTCAATGATGATACCGATATTCTAAAGTTTCTTCATTGCATAGATCAATATCAAGCTCAGGAGATTGACTTCAATTCTTTTGTGGAAGAAGTGGATGGGAAACAAACTTTATTTGGGAAGGAAGTCTTGTAGGTTAAAACCAACAAGCTCCCCAAAGGGCATGTGGCACTAGAAAGAGTATACGATGGGAATGATCACTCTCTCATGAAGTAGACACCAGTCAAGAGAGAGGATGGTGAAGAAATAAATCTAGGAATGGATTTCACACCAAAAAAGGTCTACATTGGAAAGAAAATAATTCCAACCATCAGGGGAATGTTAATTGCATTATTAAGAAAATAAAAACATGTGTCTTCTTGGTCTTATGAGGATCTCAAGGAATACAAAGAATATATTTTCCAGCATGAGATTCCACTTAAACTATATAAAAATCCATTCAAACAAAAGCAAAGGCCTATTAACCAAAATTTGGAGCTGAAGATGTAGGAGGAATTGGCAAAACTCAAAGATGGAGGTATTATTAAACCCATTAGACATTCAACATGGGTCTCAAACCTGGTTCTAGTAAGAAAGAAAAATGGGGATATTAGATTGTGTGTATATTTCAAAAATCTGAATGTGGCCTCCCCTGAAGATAATTATCCTCTCCCAAATATGGAGGCAATATTGAATAAAGTAACAGGATGTGAGTTACTATCAATGATGGATTGATTTTCTGGATATAACCAACTTAAAGTCAAAGAGTCCAAGCAGTATAAGATAGGATTTACTGCATTGTGGGGGACATATGTCTATGTGAGCATGCCATTCAGTCTCACAAATGTAGGCAAAAATTTTCAAAGGGCCATGGATGTGGAATTTGAAGATTTGATTAATTTTATAATGGTGGTGTGCCAAGACGATCTTACTTCTTTTTCAAAAAAGGGAGAAGAACATGTGGAGCACTTGGAGAAGATATTTATAAAAGCTTTGCAATATGGTATTAGTCTTAATCTTGAAAATGGTTACTTTTTTCTTATAGAGGGTAAGCTTTTGGGACACATTGTATAAAAAATTGGGATTAGGATAGACTCTGAAAGAGTAGAAGCCATAGACAAAATTCCCATTCCCAAAATTGTCAAAGAAATCCAATCATTTTTTGGATAAATTAACTTTGTAAGGAGATTTGTGTCAAATTTTTCTGAGATTGTTAAACCTATATCCAAGATGATGAAAAAAGGAGAAAAGATAGATTGGTTTGTAGAAGCCATGGAAGCCTTTATATCTATCAAAAGAGCTATCAAAAAAGCCCCCATCCTCAAGTCCCCTAATTTTACCAAACCCTTTAAAATATTTACTTTTTCCTCATTTCACACCATAGGATCTATTATGTTACAGAAGAATGATGAAGGTCATGAGCAACCTGTATCTTTTCTTAGCAATCCTTCACAAGGGTTAAAACTGAAATATGATATCATGGAAAAAAAAGCTTTCATACCATATCTTTTTGGAGATAAAGTAATTGTATATGTCCCACATTCATTTGTGAAACACATTCTAATATAGACAAAGGTGACATGTAAAAGATGCAGATGGATCACTAAAATCAAAGAATTCGATATGGAAATTTAGATTACCAAGTTGGTAAGAGGATAGGGTTTAGCTAGGATGGCAGAGACAAACATTGAAGTAAACCAAAATTGCAATATAGAAGGTGAGGATAATGCAGTTGCAAGCATCGAAAATACTCCTTGGTACACAAACATAATACATTATCTTAAGCACATGAAATTCCCTGAGGGGTTGAATGATAATCAAAAGAGAACTTGTATTTATAGAAGGGGACCTATTTTGGAAGAATAGCGATGGAATGCAATTGTTATGTCTAGATGAATCATAGAAAAAACATGTCTTTAAGGAGATTCATGAAGGGGTGTGTGGAGGTCATTATTCTACTAAAACCACTACGCATAAGATTCTAAGGGTTGACTATTATTGGCCTAAATTTTTTAATTACTCTTTTTCACATGTAAGGAAATGTGAGGCTTGTCAGAAGTTTTCAAGAAAATTGAAATATCAAGGAGCCCTACCACTTAGACCTTTGCAGGTGGAAGCCCCTTTCCATCAATGGGGAATCAACTTCATTGGAGAAATATAGAAAAAATCAAGTGGAGGACATAAATGGATACTAGTAGCCATTGATTATTTTACTAAGTGGGTGGAGGCAATCCCAACTAAGAAAGCAACAAGAAAGGTGGTGATAAAATTTATTATGGAAAACAGTAGGACTAGATTTGGCACATCATAAAGAGTGATCACACATAATGGGATGTGTTTTAGATCTGATGAATTCAAATACTTCTGCAATACATATGGCATTACTATTTCCTATGTTGCCCCTTACCACCCACAAGAAAATGGTTAGGCTGAATCTAGTAATAAAAGTCTTCTAAAGATAATAAGGAGGATGTTAGACACACATCAAAAGGCATGGGTCTCAATGTTAAGAATGGTTGTATGGGCTAATAGGATTATAGTGAAAAAAGAAATTGGAAAGTTTCCATTTGAACTAGTGTATGGAACACAAGCCAAGATGCCATTACAAAATCTTTTACCAATTTATAATTTTATTCTGCAAGAGGATTTGGATATTTCTGAACCAATGGAGGAAAGAATGGAACAACGTGTAGAACTTGATGAAATAAGGAGAATGGCCCAAAAACAAAATGTGAAGTTGCAATCACAAATGAAATATCTTTGTGATAAAAAATCCAAAGATCAGAAATTTGAGGAAAATGATCTAGTGTTAATGTGGAATTCTCGATGCCAGGAGAAGGGAAAAAATGGAAAATTTGAAGCTCTATGGTTGGGTCCTTTTGTGATCATTGGAAAAGGAGGGTAGAATTCTTATTATTTATAGAACATGTCTAGAGAGGAGCAGGAATTGCCAATACATGGGAAGTTCCTAAAGCATTTCTTCTCTTGAGGAATAGTAGAGGATTAAGGATTGCTAGTGCATGAACAATTCTTAACAGGCCTCTTGTAACATTCTTTTCCATGGATAGTATTGTAGGAATTCGAAAGGGGCTGGGACTTGCTATTACATGGACAATCCTAGAGTTCCCATATGAAAAATATTTTTTTCCATCTACAGTAGTATAGGGTCACTTCGATATCCTCCATTTTCCACCTCTGGTGTCCACTGCTTCATTTGCATATCCTTTGTGGTATTGGTCTGCTCTCCCAAAAGCTTGGATTCTTGCTATGCCCATGAGGGAATACATCCCCAGCCAGAGCCACTATTGGAGATTTTACCACTTTCCATACTTGCTTGTTCTGGTCTTGGGGTTTTGGTTTTAGGCCAAAGTTGGTCTTGGGTCCTCTGATTTCCTTGAACATTCTAATTTTTTTTTGACTATTTTTCCTAGTTGCCAGTCTCATTAGTCACCTTCTAAACCATTGAGATTCATTCATTACCGACCCCTTTTTACCTGCCCTATCAATTTTTATTTGTTGGGACTATGTTTAAATTTTATCTGAGTATCAGATTGATAAATGTCTAAATTTTTTGCCTCAAGGGTCATTTTCCCGTCCGCCTAGTCAATCCCCTTTTTTTTATGAAAAAAATTGTTTCACATGTAGGTTAGGCATCTTATAGATCACAAGATTTGATCTAGACTGTTCCCCGCCATATCACAAATGAAAGATGAGAACACTTTATGGATCACAACATCGCGAGAAGCTGCCACATACACTCTATAGTTCTAGAATGAAGGAACTTCATTGGGGAGACATATGCTATCAAAGTGAGATCTTCATGTCAACCCGAACATATTGGTCATGCCAATGGAACTTTATTAGCAAGACATTCACTTGGTCTCACCAATGACCCAACAAGGAACTTCATGGACAAGATAATAGCTATCGAGGTGAGATCTTCATGTCAACCCAAAAATATTGGTCACGCCAATAGAATTTTATCAGAAAGACATCCACTTTATCTTACCAATGGATGAAAAGGAAACATATCAGGGAGACATGAGCTATCGGAATGAGTTCCAAATGTCTTTTTGACTTCATATGTCACACCGATTGGCAAGAGCAGTTTGATATCTCAGCTAAACAATCTTCCTACAAAATTTTGCATTGGAGAGACTCTCTGATATTGATGTGAGATCAAATATGTCTTCCCTACGCTTTGTGTCACCCCAATACGCGAGTGCATATGGTCAAGGTACAAAACAAAGGATTCAACTAAAGGAGATTGGACAAAATCAAAGGGCTCACAAGTAAAGTTCAACATTCAACTCGATCCCCACTCTTGCTCGTTGGTTTGCACCCCCAAAGTGCTCACCAGTTAAAACCCATGAGTTGCATCTCCTACATTGTTATCAAATGACGTGATAGTTGATCTAAGGTGGGCGACCTCTCATGAGAATATGAGAGGACACAGATCAAGAAGCAAGGGAGATTTTCAGGGAAAAATATAAAAAGCAGAACTGTGATAACTGTAGCAAGGATTTTTTTCCTTAGAGAGTGAAGACCAAATTTCATGTAAAATCTTAAAGAGAAAAATGATAATATTTTATTTTGTAGCCTAATCTTGGTATTGACTGTTTTTTGTAATTATTCAATTGTGTAGTTGCCTCCATTTTAATGCTTCTCTATTATTCAAATTGATATTTCAGGTAAATATTTAGTTTTTGGATGCACATTTGTTGTGGTTAATTGGTTCTTTCAAGTAAAGATTAAATCCTTCTAGTCAATCATAGTAATTTAGAAGTGTTAATTGGATAAATAAGAAGAACCATATAATTTTGGTTGGGAATTTGTCTCAAGTAGAGTTTTTCAACTGTTAATTTACACATTTATATAAGTTATAAACCCATAATAGTGTGCCAAAAAAATTGAGTTATTACCATTATAGGTCACATTTTCTAGGTCTTCATTGGACACTTTTTACCTAATAAGGAACTGGTATTATCCTTTTCATCACTTAGTTTCATCCATTTTATTGAAATCTATTAACTGAACATATTAGATTTTACCTTGATATTGCTTATACAATTTATACCAAATTAAGATCACATCTCTCCATTGTCAAATTTCCATTGTGGATAGATTGATCAAGTAGGAAACATAGTTCAAATCTGCATCATTCATATACGTACACTCGCCTAGGTTTTGCAGAGCCTAAAGAGTAGAAGGTTCAATTACATTAACTGGCATTGTACATTATCCAAAAACATGTCAAGATCTTGGAAACCTCTTGTGGTTCAAACCTATGTTTTTTAGGCCTCACTCCAAAGTACGCTTGTTTATGCAAGTGATATGAGAATTGTTTCTTGTGATGTTAAGGAGGTAACAAAGAGTAAGCACCTAGAAATTCCCCTAATGCTTCATCCAAAGAGAAAAATCCAAAGGAACCTTCTTGACCTATCCCCTTTCTTTTATCAACTCAGTATGGACCAAACTTAGCGGCTCAATTGAAATCATATTAACACTCCATGAAGGTTTTTGTTTAGACTGTTCAAGAGAGCATCCCAAACCTAAATAGTATTGTCATTGCTTAAATTTGATAGGGAATCGGATTCCATGCTCGATACGTCCTAATCCTTTCTTCACATAGCCATACCAAGAAACGAGTTCATACCCAAACTCATAGTGAGTCTGTAGAACTTCAGGAGAGGGCAGCTCCACATAGAGTGTCTCATTCCACCGATGGATGTCAAACATTTCTATGGGAATGGTCCCACTTCCTTTACTTTGTTCACAAACATTAACCTCCTTTGTAGGAGTGGGGTCACTCTCCCGGGTCGGGGGGGGATTAGTCTCCTAGATAGGATCACACTTCTCTTCCACAATGGGAGGATCACCTACCCTATGTCCATTGAACCTAGGAATTCAATACTAGAGGGATCTAAATTATATTATACTATGAATAAATCAGATAAATATAAGGAACCCCAATCATCACGTAGAAGAAAATTTGATTGAGAAGATGAAGGAGAAGATGGGGGAGACTTAGGATCTTCTTCTTTAGGCAGATCATCTTGGTCGATACCTGGTCGGGGAACAACTTCCACAGAGGGTATTGATTAAGAACATTTCATATCAACAGTGGTTAACGAGGAAATCCAATTCTTTAAATTGGATGTGGTTGAATTATGACCACCAACAACCAACAAACAAAGGTGCACAACCTCTAGTTTTTATTTAACTGTAACCACTCGATTGTTAGAAACAAGCTTTAAAGAATGATGTAAAGTAGAAGTTAATGCACCCATAGTGTGAATCCAAGGTCTCCCTATAAGAATATTGTATGGTAACGGGACATGAATCACATAAACCAATGTAG
>CM021104.1:227901986-227944758 GCA_007115665.2 Sequoiadendron giganteum | reverse complement strand
TTGTTCTTCTAAGTTTTGTTTGTTTCTCCTTCTATTGTGCGTATGCCTGAAAAAAGTATAAGAAGTAGAGTCAAGAGATTTCATGAACCTCTAATATAATTCCAAGGGATTGCTACAACATGAAATCCCATACATGGTATAGACTTCTCTAGGGGATAGCTCAGCTAGGGTCACATAAATGTTGGGGTTTATTAGGGATTGGAGCATTCACAAAAACTACAACAATATTTATTGATTCCTTAGCTGGAAAGGAGAGAGTTTGTTTAGAAGATTTACAGATAGGGGAGAGTGCTTCTAAGAAATCATCTAGATCATCTCCCAACATATCAAAATTTATTTTAGAAAAGGGATAATTATAATCATGTGACATTATGAAAATGGATCTGATGTTTCACATTGGGTTCACCAAAATGTGATATAAGAGGGATTTTTTGCACATGGGTCCCTTTATTCTCAAGAGATCCCCAAGGAATGAACTGCCCTTATACATCTCAAATTGAATGAATCAATTGATAAATTTGTAAAGGAAAGTAGGAAAGTTATCTCAGACCTTGAGAGAGCAAGACTTCAAGATTTCTACCCTTGGTTGGAGAGCTCTCGGCCAAAGGACAACAATGCTCAAGAGCTCAAGCGAGTAAAACTAAATCTCACTTCTAAGCTCAAGTCAAAAGCGTGTGAGGCCAAATGATCAACAAAAAGCTAGAATCTAAGGAAAAACACAAAGGAACTTAAAAAAATTACCTTCTACTATGCTTTTGAATCTTTTATGCATGCCTCACTTCATAACCTACACACAAAAGATTGAAGGGGAAAGGTTGGGGGTTATATAGGGGTCTTCCTTAGTCAAACCCCCGTTTTGGTGTTCCCACCTCCACGAATAGCCGAGTTTGGAAAAGAGTGTAAAGGAAGTAAAAAAAGTGTGTGGTGAAAGAAAAAACCACTTTGGAGTAGAGCACGCACCACAAATTAGTAAATGAGCTAGTAAGAAAGGGTGATAGGGAGAGAGATTGTTACCCACAGGTCAAGACCCTCTCCAGAGCATACGGGTGAACCACTATGTGCTTGATTGAGAGCTTGTAGATGCTAGAGGGACCTCAGTCTGGCATGGCTTTTCCTATAGAAGTGTTTCTATTCAAAGATGGAGCTTACCCAAGATGAGAACAAGTGGTGATAGTGCTTCAACTGATAGATTCCAACCCCAAAATGAGAGCCAAAAGGGGGTTTTCATGCATGTAAGGGTGACATAGATTCATTACATCTATGACCTAACCGCTAGGACACATGTCACAAGGGTTAGGATTCTAGATTTGACATTTCAAACTCAGAAAACTGCCAGGACACTAGCGCATCGTGCAAACATCCACACACCGCATAGGCGTCTAGAGCCTAGATTTTTGGGAAACTTTTTGCCAGGCTTCTGTTACTCCACCATGTATCCGCATGGAGTCAAAATTATGAAATTTTGACTCATAGGATTTTTCCATTAATGTTTCTAGGGTGTCATAAATACTAGGCAAGATGTGAAAAGGTTGAATTTCCCTTGGGTGCAATTCTGCAGTATTACAATAGAGAACTCCACATAAAGCTTAGGGTCATTCCCCTGCATTCCTTCCATTTATGAGATCAGCTTGCCTTGTTGAATGATAATCCAAACTTCCTTGTCTTGTTTCCACATCTCAAAATTAGTAGGTTATTCTTGAGCCATTTCACCTCCCATGGAAAAATTCACAAACTCTAGAGAAAGGAAACACAGTCTGTCAAAATCACAAGATGAATACTAGGGCCACAAGAAAATATGTTTATGAAAATACTACTTAAAGGGATTAATTTTCCATAAGTCAATATCATGGAAAATATCAAAGGGAGCTAACAACATATCTAGTTCAATATTAATTTGATAGTACTTTGGAATCATGATGAATTAATTTGCGCACATGCCCAAGGATGTGATAAATATTAGCCCATATAACTAAATTAGAGGTAAAGGCACCAATATTAGTGAGTGTGTACCCAACTTTATTTCCATTTATAAACACATGATTAGATCTATAGTTTATGAGGGAAATCATGAGATCACAAGTGTGAGAGAGGGGGACCACCCACTACAAGGCCCCAGGTCACAAAAGGCCAAGAGCTGAAAGGCTGCCCTAACCCACCTCAATTTGAAGGGATGTTAGGATGATGAGGATTATGAACCATTCGATCACTTTGAAATCTGAATGTAGGAAGGGGACCAAATGGGTCATACTTTTGAGTTAGATTTGTGTCTTAGGCAACTCTTTGTTTGAGGATGGAAGCATAGTTCTAGGATGACACTGCGGTGCATTGGAATCTCATAGATGTGCTAGTGTTCGTATGACCAGAGAACTGAGGAGACAAGGTTCTTACTCAAAAAGGAAGACCACTGTCCTAGTTTAGGAATGCTTAGAGTGATAGAATGAGATTAAGAGGGAAGAAAATTAAATGTGAATATGATAAAGGAAATGTATTACCACCAAGGTGATGAAGATGATCTCGTAGTATGCTCTCCTCACCAGCTTGCTCCACACACTCTCCACTTACACACAAGAAAGGGGGAAATTGTTGGGGCTATATAGGGCCTTGCCTCAATCAGACCCCCATCTTGGTGTTTCCACCTCCATGGACAACCAAGTTTGAAATAGCATAGAGAAATGATAAAGGAAAGAACTACAAGCTACATATGCAAGAAACACCACAAAAAAGAAAATGCTTACTCGATCAAAAAAAAAAAAGAGAAGGGAGGAGACTTACAACCACTGTCCAAAGTGCTCAAGGCTTCTAGAGGAGTTAACGAGAGGGAATCAAGCCTCTTTTTCCATGGTGTATGTCCTATACTCGCCTTGTTAGAGTGATGAAGTATTGAGTCGCTACAATGGAGTGAAGGATGCTGCTAAAAAGCTTGGGAAATGCTTGAAAATGGTAAAGCTATGGATTCAATATCTTTCCAAACTCTATCCAAACTTCTGCTAAAGAGAACTATGAATCAAAGAGTGAAGATTATGAAGAAGGCAAAAAATGTCCATATTCGGGTCGGCCAGCCGTAGAGGGGTGTTACTCCTCGACTTCCAATTGAAAACATAATGCCTTTGTAGTCTTAGCCGCAGGAATTTGCCAAGGATGTAAGCATGCCATGTGGGCACCCTTGATAGAAACACCCCCACCGACACACAAACTAAGTGCAAGTGGAATGCAGGCTGTGGGCTTAAGTTGATTTAAACCTACACTTTTTATTCTCTAGGGTGTTAAGAGGGGAAAAAAGTGGATTTACTTGATAGGGGTGCAAATTCACATTAATACGTTTTTCCCCCTTTAGTGAGCACAAGTACTCATGAGTGCTTTAATAAAGTAGAGTATTTAGGAAGTAATAGAGCAAGAGATGTATACCTGAACTAATGAGGAAGCAGAGCATGGTCTGACAAACCAAAAAGTGCAGGAGAGGACTCTGTAGTTTCACAAAACTGCAAAGTTGAATTACAAAAGTACCTTATAGGCTCACGGTTCTGCAAGGGGGGTTACCCTTCAAGAACTCTCACATGAAGGAAACTAGGAAAATCACCATACGAACTCACATTCTTGCAAGGAAGGTATCCCGCAAGAACTATCACATGAGGGAGACCAAGGAAAAGAGACTCCATAGAGTCAGAGGTGGTGAAATGTTTACCCACAAATAGAACACATCAAGAAGTGGCTGCGTAGGTCAACAAACGGATAGTCACATAGACCATCACTAACTTGTAAGACATTCAAAGGGACCCCATGAGAACCCTTCAAAAGGAAGGATGGTCCACTCAAGGGATACATTTTTTGAAAGATGAAGTCTAGCTGGGCTGCTCCCAACCTAGACATGGAGATGTAAAGTGAAGTCTAGTTGGGCTGCCCCCGGACTAGACACAAAGATGCAAAATCGGTCAAGTTGCATTGTCCCCAATCTAGATGCCAAGAAATTTATTGAAACTTTGTGAAGGGGTCCCTTGGGAACCCAACGTGAAGAAGAGGGGTCCACTCAAGGGACACACTATTCCAATGTTAACGTCTTCCTTCTCAAATCAATTCATCACCAAGGAATCCTTTTGAAAGATGTTCACTTCATCAAGGAATTCAAAAGGAAGGAGATATGATCATGTGATTGGAAGACTAAGAGTGTTCTCGCTTCAGAGGAGGATTTTTAGGTCCTTTCTTTACGAACCCATCATGAAGGAAACATGTTTCATTAGGGTTATAAGTTGATAATACAATTCTAAGAAGGAAGTGTGTGAAGGGTCTTTGAGGAAATATTCGTTTTTCATGAATGAATTTTCTAAAGACTGAGTAACATAGAAGAGGGATTGTCACACATGAAAGGGACAACTCAAGCAAAGACGAGAGAAAGATAAAGTGAAAAGTAAAGAAAATAGCTCACACACAGAGGGCACAAGGGGACCTAGTTATGCGGGGTGAGATCTACCTCTATTTATAAATATGTAGGTAAACACGGTAAGAGGAAAAATATCATCAATCCCCAACCAGATCAGGAAGAATGTACAAAAGACAAAGTAAAATAAAAAAAATTGGGTCAACATGGAAGGAGGCCTAAATGCTCTCGACACTTTGCATCATCCCCAATTCATAAAATTCAATCACAAACATGGAAGAATGATGACACATATAGAGTAAGATTCACAACACAAACACCATGCCTATATCCAGGCACCAACAAGGGTGATTAAGGTCATCTTGGCACATTGAGCATGATCATGGGGAACACATTTCATAACACACACACACATGTCTAATCTAAATATTAAGAAGAGGGTCTCCCCCTAACATTGGTTTACCAGGAGGTCATCAGCCTCCCACTCTAGATCATCGTAGGAAGTTAGATGAGCCTGCAATGGTGTAATATTAAGGGGAAGAGCTTTTAGTCCTCCTGCAACAAGGGCTAAGATGAAGGGACCTATAAGGTCTTTGTCACTTAACTCTTGTGGGTCTAGGGTCAATGACCTTGCAAATATTGTTGATAGGGCCAAAACTTCATCTAGTGATTTAAAGATGCACTTGACAGGGGTGCCATGTTTTGCCTCGATAGATGGAGGAGTTTGCACTTGAGGTTCACTTCTAGGCTCACTAAAGAATTCAGGAGTGGTGATGACCTCGAGGGAGGCTGGGACTTGTTCCATGATTAAGACAAAACAAGTCAATGTGGGGCAACCTTTCAAGGAAGGTGGGTTCTTCTTTCATCCTCCATCATTGGAGGGACCACGCTCTACCTTCTTCTTTGTCAGAGGAGGTGAACTCCCCATAGAAAAAAGAAAGGATCCAGGGAGAAGATGAAAGAACCACAATGGATATGCGGAACAAAAGTAACAAGGGTGGCTCCACAGAAGGAGCGATGAACATTTCCAACTTTCCAAGTGCAGGTGCGCTCATAGCGGGAGCTAGAATAAATTCAGAATGAGATCAAATAGAGATGGAAGGGGGGAGAGAGGAGTACATAGAAGGAGATGTAGTTTTCCCCTCCTCCTTCTTCTGTAAGGAGGATTGCTCGACTAGGAGAGTCTTTCGTTGGCACTTATACTTGCGCGCAAGGTGGTTTCTATGACTCTTCAAGTCACAAGTTAGGATTTGTGAAGGGACAAAAGGATTATGTTCAGCCATGGGAGTTTCTTGCATGGTTGTCTCCAGTGGAAGGGCAGTATCTTGAATGGGAGAAAGAGGAATGGGTTCTTAAACGATGGGATTAGTTACCTCTACCACCTTACGGGTGGCCCCTTTTCTATTCGGGGGAATAGGAATAGGTCGAGGGATGAACTATCTCCATGAGCCTTTCTTTCTACCATATAAATAATACTAGGGCCCTTGAGACCCATTAGGGAGATCTGATATCCTAATATTCAGCTTTTGCCAAGGAGGCATCATCGGACTCAATAGATATAGTCCAGGCTTGTTCATCCAGTACTCTTCCCAAGAGAGAGGAGTGAATGAGTTAGCTTGGGAGGGATCAAGCTTCTCCTTTCCCTTTCAGGAGGAGGAGATAGCTAGCAGCTTGGCTATAGCAAGAGTCAACTTCAACTATCCCTTCCCTCTAGTCTTGTTCTTCACATAGCTCTTGTAAAGTAGGTTCGTTCTTTGCGGGAGTGGGCCGACTGGAGTGGGCCAAAAGTCATCTAACGAATATCCTCCATGAGATACCAAAGGTTGATATCTAGTGTCATGCACCACACGCACGACACATTCATGAGAAAAATTAAGACACTTATGAACCACGAAGGTGATCCCATTCATGGAATCTAGCCAAGGTATGCCTAGTTTCACCCTAAATAGGTCTAACTCAAGAATGACATTGAAGACCATGTCTATAGTTCTAGGTCCAACTAGGATGGAAGATTTTATTAATCCATAAGGTTTAAGTGAAACTCCATCATGTGTACGGATGATGGATTTAGTTTTTCCATATTCTCCCGTTTGTAGGTAATTCAAGAGTAATGTCTCCTCTGTGATGAAATTCACTCTACTCACAGGGTAAACCAAGGTCCCTATCACAATGATACTATTGAGGTGAGCAGGAATATAAAGCAGAGAAGGCTTGCTATTTTCCAGAATGTCTTGTGAGGTAAATGTAACATCCGGTGAGCCAATCGCAAGACGAGGAGAGGGAATAATAGTAAAAACATTAACATACACCTTTGGGTGAGAAGTAGAATTAGTGGGATCGATAACCATGTTAGTAGAATGTGATGGAAATAGATTCGTGTCTATCTGCAAATCAGTGATAAGCTATGTGCAGGATCATCGTGGAAAAAAATAGGCCCTTAAGTGGCGATGAAAATTAAAAAAATCAGAGTTAGGGAACTTGATGTAAAAATTTGAATAAGTTATCAATATAATTTAAAAAATATGTATCAATAGAATTTGCAAAAAATTGAATGTAGTTTCTAAACTACTAGGTTTATTTAAAAAACAAAAAATCCTATTTGGTAAAAAATTGAAATTTCAATGCAGTAGTACTTAAATTTCAAGGAAAAAATAAGAAGTAGGTGTCTATTTGACCACCCTAACCACAATAAAATGCTAATCTTTTTTTATAATATTTTAGATATAAATAGAGGACTCATGTCTTGATTTGATGCAAATTGTTTTTAATTTTTCTCCAAGTAAATAATTAATTATTCATTTTTAAAAAAAATATAAAAACTTGTATGTCTAACCACCTTAACTTGGTCAAAACTTCATGAAATTCAATTTTCTTTTTTTTAATCCTATAGTATATGAAGCATAGAATGTGATGCATGTTTGAGATTCAAAAAATGTGATACGATTTAAAAGCTCTAGATGTTTTTCAATCAACCTTTCAATCAAGACTTTAGTTGTAATTCATATAGAAAATGAATAATAATTATTTATTAAATTCAAAGTAAAGCATAATTTATTTTGGTGGAAATCTGAGAATCCCTATTAAAAACCATTTTCATTTCATCAATTTTGGGTAAAAAAAAAGTCGTCAGCCACATGGGCCATCATATCACTTATATATCGCCACTTTTTAGCCCATCATGATCCTGCACATACCCGTTGGCTTTCGCCACTTATTTGTTCATATTGTGTTTTCTCCCATCAAGATGGATAGTACCATCCTTGATGCGGTCTTGTATCTCATGACGTAGGCGCATGTAGCTTTCAGTCTCATGTCCATTAACTTGATGGTATTTACAATACGTGTTCTCTTCATACCAACTAAGGTATGGTTCTCTAATTGGTTTAGGGGTAGGAAAGGTAAGGATCTTATCCTTCACCAATGTATTAAATGAGCAAAGCCTGAGGGGGTGCATACTTCGGCCAGACTGGTGAGACTAGCTAAGAGTCTTACACCTGTCTGGTCCTTTTCCACCATGTACCTTATTTCACTGATCACCTTAGCAACCCTAGCCAACATCGGGTTGCCTTCCACATGATTTTCCCATGCACCTAATCCATTACCGATAATAATGACATACTCAGAAGGGACATGAATGACTTCATGCTCATCTATAGATGAGGAGGTTGTTGATGTGGGAGGAGTAGGGATGCGATCAATTTCATCAAGAAATATAGATTCACCTCATGCTATGTGCTCATGTGTAGATAGACCAACCAAGAATTCAGAGAAAAGGCTGGTAATGAAGTTAGAGGAGACCTTCATCTTTTCCATCAGAAGGTGTCGCAGACTTCTTCTAACAATATTCCTAGAGGTTGTAGACTAGGTTGTGAATCTCATAAGCTTTCACAACACACTAGGGTACAATGACCAAGGGCTATATGAGAAAAACTTCAGGGTGTCGACATATGGATAGTCATTTTTTCATGTCAAGTTCACCAAAAATGTGAGAGAGGGGTATCACCCAATGAAAAGCCCCAGGTCACAAAAGTCCAAGAGCGAAAATGCTACCCTAACCCACCTTAGTTTAAAGGCAAGTTAGGATGATGAGGATGAGAATGATGATGATTATGACCCCTTCAATCACTCTGCAATCTAAATGTAGGAAGGGGACTACATGGGCCAACCTTTAGAGTCAGATTTTTCTCTCAAGTAGCTCTTTGTCTAAGGATGGAAGCGTAGTTCTAGGATGATAACACAGTTTGTTGACATCTCACAAGTGCACTAGCATCCATATGGCTAGAGAACTGAGGAAACAAGGTTCTTACTCAAAAAGGAATACCACTAGCCTAGTGTAGGAATGCTTAGAGTGATAGAATGAGATTGAGAGGAAAGAAAAGAAAATGCAAATATGATAAAGGAAATGTATTACCACCATGGTGACAAAGAAAATCTCATAGAATGCTCTCCTCACCAGCTTCCTCTAGGCACTCTCCACCCGCACACAAGGAAGGGGTAAATTGTTGGGGTTGTATACGGGATTGCCTCAGTCAGACCCCCATCTTGGTGTTTCCACCTCCATGGATAGCCAAGCTTGGAATAGCATAGAGAAATGATAAAGGAAAGAACTACATTCTATGTATGTAAGAAACACCACAAAACAGTAAATGCTTACTCGATGAAAAGAAAAAGAAGAGAAGGGAGGAGCTTTACCGCCTCCATCCAAAGAGCTCAGGGCTTCAGAAGGAGTGAACGAGAGGGACTCAAGCCTTTTTTTCCATGGTGTATGTCATGTACTCACCTTGTCAGAGTTATGGAGTATTGAGTCGCTGCAATGGAGTGAAGGATTTTTCTACAAAGCTTGGGAAATACTTGAAAATGGTGAAGCTATGGATTCAATATCTTTCCAAACTCTATCTAAACTTATGTTTAAGAGTACTATGGATCAAAGAGTGAATATTATGAAGGAGAAGGCAAAAAATGACCATATTCAGGTTGGCCAGCCACAGAGGGGCATTAATCTTTGACTCCCAATTAAAAATGTAACACCCATGTAGTCTAAGCTGTAGGAATATATTAGGGACATAAGCACGTCGCACAGATGTCTGCTCATCACGTGGGAATCCCCAAAAAAAACACCCCCACTGACACACAAACTAGGCACCAAGTGGAATGCAAGCAGCGGGCTTTAGTGGATATAAACCTCCACTTTTGATTCTCTAAGGTGTTAAAGGGGTGAAAAGGGGATTTGCACTAGGGGTGCAAATTCATGTTAATACAATAAGCTGATGATGAGGGGTCCCAGAGTGACCAAAAAGGATTAACCTTCCCTATCAACATGAGAATAACATTTTTGAAATCTCCCTCAATGACCAAGATGGAAATCTTGGAGCTTGTGTGTCAATATGGATGCCATGAAAAGTTATTTCCACCTCAACAAGTCTAGATGATTGTACCCAGAAGTAAACTGCATAAGCCAAAATTAATTTACCATTATGATCATGAATGACCTGACCCCCACCCGCCCGCCCCGAGTTAGATTTGGCCTATTTGTCAAAGTTAAGCTTCAACCATATAAGTTCAAGGGGTACCAAGGAGTACTACTTAATGTATGAAGCCAAATAAAATATTTTAAATTATGAAAACTAAATTAAATAGCACATAGAGAACCATAGAAAATAATTATTCATAGGAAAATAAATTATTTCAACAGATATTGCAACTTAGGTTAGCAACTGGAAACCAACAATCTCAAATTTAAGAAGGATTTAAAAATTGAATTACATCAGTCCAAAAAGGACAATGGGGCTACAACAAGCTTGTAAAATAATTCTATAAATCACAACAAAATGATTTGCAATAGCCACTCAAAACTTTACCAAAAAAATTCTCAAGCTCTTGCAACAACAAATGTCTCAAAAAAATCTCAACAACTCAAATCTGCAGCTACTTGTCATGTTCATGCCTCTGAAACCAGCCTCCATTCTGCAACAAAACCATGAAAACTCCCTCCCGTAGGTATGCCATGCCCCCTTATTTTGTCTCTTGTAATCTAGAAACATTTTTTTTCAAAATGACTTGATTTTTCTTTTTACACAAACTACCATCTACATGAAATGAAATGTAAATTAATTTGGATAAATTTCATCCCATTCCAAAACCACTCCCGAAAAACCAATGCCAATCTCTTGGAGTCTCTAATTAAACTAAATTAAATAAAATAAGCTTTTCAAACTTCAATACCTATTTTGTATGGATGGCAGGGCTTTTATGGCTTTCTTACTTTCATGAATGAAAGAAAAAATCAGCTTTCCAAATCCAGGTGTCCACCTTCAGGTTCCCTACTTTTACGATTCCTGAAATTTAAAAAAATGAAGTTACAAATTAGGTTTGAGGTCTCCCAAAAACCCACGCCTCCATTTGGATTTTCTGGATTTTTTCTTTCAAACCATATCCTCCATTATCTCTTCTTATCCCTCTTTCTTCAAGTTTACTCTGACTTACAATTTCAAGTTTTAAGATAACATCCAACTGCACATCAAAATATGAATTTCACAAGAAAAAACATGAAATTCAATTCACACCAAAAATTGCAAGTAAAATTAAATATATTTTTGTTGACAAAGGATAGCCACTATGCCATGGATGCTCCTACATGAGACACCCACGATAGAAAAAATAGTTTCATGAGTGTGACTAAAAAAAATTTGTAGATCTAATTCTCATTTTGAATCCATCTTGTTGCCTTATTCTCTTGAACCTTCTTTCTCACATGTCCCTACAACTTGATGTCTCTTCCTTCTTTTATTCTTCCTCTCTTTCTCCCCTTTTTGATATAATTCATCTCCCACCAACTTACACTATGAAAAGATGAAAATTCATAAACATATTTTTCTTCCTCTTCGAAAAAATAATAATACTCATTCATTGCCTCTTTCTTTTCTATTTCTGCAACCATTTGTTTATCATCACCCTTGGTTACAAAATTGTGTTCCTTTTTCTCCATGCCTTCCAAAAGACAATTTTCAGCTCCAATCACTTTCTCTTCTACATTCAAATGAATGTAACTAGAAATGTTATCAAAAGTTCCATCCTTTCCTTTCTACTAATATCCTTATCATATAAGAAATCATCAAGCGATGCAAAGTGAAGATCACTAGAAACAACTCAACATTTTCCTCTTCACCTTCTTCCTTATTTTCAACCATAATGCCTTCATCTACAAATATACTCTCTTACATCAATCTTATCATGCTCAAGCAAATCAAATTCAACTACATTCTCACAAAAAATCATATTTTACCTCCTCTTTCTCCACTAAACCCTTCACTTTACCTTTCTTGAGTGTAATCCATACTACTAAAAATTGCATCAGAAAATCAAAATCTTCATCCTCATCCTCTTCTACTAACTGTTTAACTCCATTAACCAAACAATTTCCAATTTTATTACATAAATTTCCTTCTTCCTTACTCAAGGGATTCAACTTGTGTTTGATTCCATCCTTTGACATCAAGGAGTATGTATTGGCATACCCAACATGCACTACACACCTGTCAAACTGCCAAGGCCTTCCCAACAACAAGTAAAAAACATACATAGATATTATATCACATAAAAATTCATCATAATAACCACATATCTTAAATTTTACTATACATTTTTCATTTATCAAAACAT
Source organism: Sequoiadendron giganteum (assembly GCA_007115665.2). NCBI lineage: Eukaryota > Viridiplantae > Streptophyta > Pinopsida > Cupressales > Cupressaceae > Sequoiadendron > Sequoiadendron giganteum. Next base: position 227,932,727 of record CM021104.1, on the reverse strand, counting down.
TACAATCATCTTGCAATCAAACAATATTGTATGGATGTGGGTGCCTTCTTCTTTCCAAATGCAATTTACTTACCATTTCCTTAGAAACAAGATTGTTAGTACTACCACCATCAATAATAACATTAAAAAATTTACCTTCACGCTGACATCTTGTCTTGAACAATCTCTTCTTTTGATTTGGTTATTTTCCTTCATTCATCAGGACTCTTCTTGAAATAAGCACTTCTCCATCATCTGCTTCTTCTTAGTGTGAATCCTTAGCATCTTCTCCATTTATTTATTTTGCTCTATTCTCATTTTCAGTCCTTCTTGTTGGTTTATCCTCTTCATGAGGATAGTCATATTCCCTATGACCTTCTTCCCCACTTGAAACAAGTTCCTCAAAAGTTTTCTCTTCCAAAACCTCTACCCAATCTTCTTCTATCTCTTGGATTTTGAACTCTTGACTCATTAGATTCTTCATTCCTATGTTGTTTTTTGTTGCCTTGGTCTTCATTTTTCTGATTTCTATCCGAATTTTTCTGCTCATTTTTTAACTCCTTCCTCCTTGGTTATTATCAAAAAAATTATTCATTCTTTCTTCTATGTTCAATGCTATTTAATAAGCATCTTCTGTTGTCACAACTCTGAAAAGCGCCATCTCTTCTTAAATTCTTTGTATCAACTAGCTTATGTATCTTGCAACCTTTTTCTTGGCTAACTCTAAATGTCCAATCCTTATAAGAATTATATGGAATTCTTCAGTGTATTCTTTAACAGTCCCACTTCCTTGCTTCAAACCTTTCATCCTCTTAAGCAAGTCCAATGCAAAGTCTATAGGAATAAATTATCTTTTCAATCTCTCCACCATTTTATCCCATTTGGTAAAGTTATCTTATCCTCTTCTTCCCCTTTCTAATTAGACCTTTCTCCACCATATTGAGGCATGTCCTTTCAACCTTGTCTTGGAAAATTTCACTTTATCAAGATCCTCTATCTCTTCAAATTCAAAATACTCTTCCATTTCATTAAGCCAATCTACCAATTTTTTTGGATTCAAACTTCCATTAAATCTATGGACATCCATCCTAGGACTTTTTTGTATCTTTGATAATGTAATTAATAAAGGATCATGAGCAATTTTTATTGCTCCTTTATTTCCTTGGCTCCTAGCTTGGCTTCGAGCTTGACTAGAATTCTCTTTGCTTTCATCTTCATCATCACTTCTTGGGTCTCTCATTCTTGTAAATCCTCTCCTTATATAATCTTGTAAAGTATCAACATACCTTCTCAAGGCTCTAAAATCAACATCTCTGACAAAATTATCTCCTCTTCCTCTTCCTCTACCCCTACCTCATGGGGCTCCTCTAGAAAACATATTTGCTACACCACAACTCACAAGTTCTGATGTAAACTGCCTCTCTCTAGCAATATTTTAACACACTGAAGATCAACATGCTTTGATACCACTAATGTATGAATATAAATAAAATAGTTCAAATAATGAAAAATAAATTAAATAGCTCACAAAAAACCATAGAAAGGCACTCTTCATAGGAAAATAAATTCCTGCAATAGATATTGAAACTCAGGTTTGAATCTCAAATTTAAGAAAACATTGCAGATTAAATTACATTAGTCCAAAAAGGACAATGGGGCTTAAACAAGCCCTTACAAGACTTCAGGAAATCAGAAAAAAATGATTTGCAACAAAAATTTAAAACTTTGCAACATTTTCTTTCTCCAGCTCCTGTAACAACAAATTTGTCAAAACAATCTCAACAACTCAAATTTGCAACTACTGGTGATGTTCATGCCTCTGCAACTAGTATCCAATCTGCAACAACACCATGAAAATTCCTTCTTGGAGGTATGCTACACCCCCTTTTCCTTCATCCTGTAATTTGGAAAAACTTTTCTTCAAAATGAATTAATTTTTCTTTTTAGACAAACTATCGTCTACATAAAATAAAATATAAATTCATTTGGTTCAATTTAATCTCATTCCATACCTACTCCCATAAAATTGATTCCAACCTCTTGGAATCTCCAATTAAATTAAATTGCACCAATTAAATTGAATAAAATAAGCTTTTCAAACTTCAAGACCTATCATGTATGGATGGCACTATTTTTATGGCTTTCTTGCTTTCATGGCTGAAAGAAAAAAATAGTTTTTCTAGACCTGGGTGTCCACCTTCATGTTCCCTAATTTTTATGAGTCTTGGACATTTAAAAAATGGAGTTACAAATCAAATTGGAGGTCTCCCAAAAGCCCATGCCTCCATTTTCTTTTTTTGGCCATTTTCTTTCAAAGCATATCTTCCACTATCTCTTCTTATCCCGGTTTCTTCAAATTTACTCCAAATTGAAATTTAAAATTTTCAACATGATATAATATCTAAATACACATAAAAATATGAATTTCACAAGGCAAAACATGAAATTTAGTTCACACCAAAAATTTCAACTAGAATTAAATTTATTTTTGCTGACACAGGATAGCCACTATGCCATGGATACTCCTGCATCACTACTCCTATCTCGTAGAATGAAAGAAAAAAGAGTATTAAGAGCCTTAGAAAGGTTCCAAGAGGATGCAATAGATAACTATAGGTTATTAGGATTTCTTTAAATAAGTTTTTTCAAGGTAATGAAAATACTCTCAACAACCTAGCTAATAATGTTATTGGCCACCACTAGTCAAGGGGATCATTTGTCTCTTAAGACCCTATTATTATTCTCCTTCTAGAGCATCCACCCAATAAAGAAAATATATTACCACCATAGTTCGACAAGCATACGGTAGGAAATCAATGATCACCAACTGTCCAGAATACAATTAACATATTTCTGTGAGACTTAACAAACATTTGAAAGAGTTATTGTTTACCTGACCTTCCAAGAGTAGGAACAATGGAAAAGAAAGTGGGAAATGGACTTAGCTTCATTTTCACACAAGAAACAATGATTACCATGATGTAAGCCTTTCTTTTGCAAATTATCTAGGCTGAGAATCTATTTATGATAGATAGTCGACTAGAATAATTTAACACTAGGGGAGGAATTTCATCACCAAATATGTATCCATTCAAACAAAGGATCCTAGGTGTTGGAAATGATATTTTTACTGATATTAACAAATTACTTTTCATCCTTAGAAGCTTCCTAGACCAAATATTCTAGAAAATTCAAGTTAAATAACTTGTGATTCCTAACACTTCTAAGAAGCTCTTCAAAAACCAAACAGAGGGGGGGGGGTCGAACCAATTGGAATCAATCTTCCATCTGGGTGGATAAATAGAATTATTTAGGTAATCGGAAACCTTAAGCCCCAGTTGGGAAAAAATATTCATCTTCACCATAGAAATAACTAGATGAAGACCAAGAGCCAATGAGGAAAAACATCTATCATCCCAAAAAGAGGAGACCAAAGTACCAAAAGTGACCTACTAAGAGGAGCCCATAAAAAGAAAATTCCTTGAATTTAAGAGGTTATTCTGGATAATAGAGCTTGAAGGAAGAACATAATTTTCCAGCAAAGAGAGACAATCACAACCCTAGATATACTTATCCTTGAGGATAGAGATCCATTCCACCTGGCTGTTCAGAAGCTTCTAAGAAATTTTAGTTGTAAGGGCCATATTTATTTGTCTCATTTTTCTCAAGTACAGGCTACCATGACATTTTCTAGAGCACACAAAGTCCCAATTCACTTGATAGAACTCACTCCTCTCTTTGGTACCTAACCAAAGGAATCTTCACTAGATTTGCTCAAGTTTCTTCAACCAGATAGCACAACCGAACTTTGAAGGGTGGATTTGAGAAGGAGAAGCTTACCAACATTTCCAAGAAGAGCACCCTTCCAATCAACAAGCTTTCTCTGAAATCTTTCAAGAAGAGTAGACAAGAATGAATTATCTACCTTGTCAATAGTAAGCGACATGCCAAGGTATGTCAAGGGAAGGGGGAGGATCTCCATGTTGAGAAAAAATGACACTTTTTAGAAAATTGATGCACTGCCTAGTAGCCGTAACAATTTTTTTGGGGACATCAACCTAACCTTTAGCCTCATCCATCATGGATTCCCCTAGAAAAATTATATCATCAACAATTTTTTGATGGGAAATCAATTTAGAAATAGAGGAGAGGGGAAAACCAATCATTATAATAAAGAGATAGGGGGACAAGGGGTCCCCTTTGTAGATTCCTCCAAAAGCAGAGAAAAATTCTTGTGGTGTACCATTGATAATCATAGAGAACATAGGGGAGGTGACCCAACCTTGAATGAGTTTCAGGAATTTACCAGAGAAGTCGAACCCACGAAGAACAACAAAAGGAAAATTACAAGATACATTGTCATAGGCTTTGGAAATATCTAGCTTAAGAGACATGCTTTCTTTTTTTCTTTTTCCTATCAAGTGAAGGGTTTCGTGCACCAACATAATAGCATCAATAATTTTTCACCCTAGAAGAAATCCTTTTTCAGAAGGATGGATAAATTTGTTCAAATAAGGTTTAATATTATTGACCAATAGATTGGAGAAAATTGTATAGAACATGTTACAGAGGCTAATAGGTCAAAAATCAGATAGTTTGTTGGCCCCCAAATGCTTGGGGATGAGAACAATGAAATTGTTATTGAATTCTTTGAGAATATTTTGAGTAGAAAAGAAATCAATGACAATGGTAGTGACATCCTAACCAATGATATCCCAAAACTTTTGAAAGAAGAAAGGTGGGAATCCATCAGGCCTAGTGGCCTTGAAAGGGATAAGGGAGAAAACAACCTCCCAGATCTCATCATTTGAAGCACCACTTTCCATAAACAAAATCTCTTGTTGGGATAATGAAAGGGGAATAACATCCAGGATGTAGCCCACCACAAAATCTGTCGAGGGTGGGTTGAGAAGGCTATGGAAGAAAGAAACACTAGCACAAGCCAAATCATCCTTAAAAGTCATCACAAAACCATCACCAAGGACCAACTCAGAAATAGTGTTTCGCTTCCTGTGTCTCGAAGCCGTCATGTGAAAGAACTTGGAGTTTTCATCCCCCTCTCAAAGCCATTGATTCTTGGATGATGTTTACTTATATTTATTTGAAGAATTATTTTAAATTTAATTTTACTTTTGAAAATTGTAGTAAATATTATATGTTTATGTGTAAAATTTTATAGTTATCTTCTTTTAATATATTAAAGGATGATGTTGTATTTTTTTACTATGCCATCTAGCAAAATTGAAATCTCCAAAGACATGACTGGTCAAGTTCAATCCTTATCCGACTTTGATCATAGGATCCTCTTCCTAATGGCAACTTAGCGAAATAGTGAATTTTGACCTAGATGTATGCTTATTGATCATGTTGTAATTTCATTGCTCAAAATGGATGAACATGCCAATATCTATGTAATCTAGTTGTTTCCATCAAAATGAAAAAAATATATAATTCTTTTTTAAACATGTGTTGAGTGTGTTTTAGATTTTATGTATGGTAATGAGATGAAACTTTTTGATGCCACTTAGAATTTTAATATAATCATTCTAAATTGTACACATAAAAAGTAAAATAATAAAATGATTCCTAAATAAATAAAATAACTCTAAATTATTATTTTTTCACATTTTTAATGACATATTTAACATATAACTAATAGTTGATATCATGTCATGCATATGGTTTTAACAATTAATTTATTATAGAAAAATACCTATCATAAAATGAATATATATTTTTAATATTATAATAGAGATATTTTTTAATAAATATTATTTGATTGAATAATCAAATAAGTAATATGTTAAGGGAAGAAATATAAAATAATGCTTACGGTCAAAGTTATATCATGCATATTTTATTATGGTCGAATTTTCAACATTCTCTATGTATCGATTTGTGTGAATTCACATAAGTAGTAGATTATTTTATTATTAATAGACTTGGCAAAGTTGATCCGATCAAACCAGACGAAGAGAAAAGTTGAGACAATAACGCTAACGAATAAATTTTATAATGATATCGCAAATAGTTCACAATACGAATATTTTACCGTTGAATGAGAAATATACGGTCATCCTATGACATTCAACATTCAATTAAATCTACATATCAATGCTTTAGAGTTCCATGTTTGTAGTTGCCTTAGATATCAATTTATTTTTTTGGTAAATGGTGTAAATAATTAAATTACTCAGCCCAACAAAAATGGATAATTATTCAAATTTCAATTAACAAATTAAATATTAAGTGTAGTTTCACTTTTGTTAGATTGTAAAAAAAAAATTATAATCTACATGTTAAAATGATATAGAGGAATCATTTAGAATTTCATAATATTAAAATTCTTCTTTGGCTAGGACAGAAATAGGTATATTAAACATTCTAATTCATTGTTTTATATTTGTCAAAATTTTATGTACATCTTTCATATGAGGTCTCATTTTTGGATTTTCAAGTGTAAAAATGATTCCCAATTTTATAACTTTCTTCATTTCAACATAAACTTGTTCATCTCTATAAATATGATAATGTCAAAGAACATTAGAGGCCTAAATAGCCCACAAAAATAGCATTTCATCAAATGTTGCATATTGGAACACAAAGTTGATATTGTGTTGATACAAGAAATCAAAATGTTTGAATCTAGTTTTTCCCTAATAGCTTTTAAAATCTGGCCTTCTACAAAATTATGTGTTTCCCCTATTGAAGGTGCTTCAAGGGGATTTTCCACCATGTGGAACCCTCTATAGTTTAAGGGCACATTGTTTGACAAAAAAAAATTTGTCTCACGGTTTCCTTCTTGGAACCTTCCCCAAACTTGTAATGGACTCTTGCTAATGTTTATGCTCCAAAAAATAAACCTATAAGGAAACAACTTTGTGATTGTCTTGTTGATAGCTTAAATAACTCTCCTAATGTTTTTTGGTTAGTGGGGGGAAACTTCAATAGTCCTTTGTTCGAGCGTCAAAAAATTTAGGTCTTGATGAATTTTTTGATAGTATGGGTTGCTTGGATGATCTATTGGCTAGCACTAACCTTCTAGATATTGAGCTCCAAGGTACATCCTTCACTTGCTTGAATTGCAAATTTATCAATAACCTCATCCAAGTTAAACTAGATAGATTCCTTATTTCTCATAACTTAAACTTGCTTCCTTAGATCTCATTATCTTCCCTCCTGAGAGTGAGTTTAGGCCATCATTCTCTTCTCCTTTCTTGGGAGAAGATTGTTAAGAAGGGACCTTACCCATTTAGATATGAGATCATGTGGGAGTTGTTGACAATGATTTCACTCGCATCTGTAGTGTTGAATAAAAAACTCCACAGATAGACCGCAAAGAGGCCTATTCTTCTTGAAAGATATGGAACAAGAAAACCTCGAAAGGGGGAAATCTGCCTAAGCAGAAAAATCGAGATCAACTTAGTTAGATCTCAAGTCTCTAGTAGTCAAGTCATGATCATACCAGGTTCGCTTCAGGGTTTGATGTGAATTTTTTGTTAATCTCAAAAGAAATATGTTTGTAAACTTTGATTTTATCAAGGATCATAAAATAATCAGAAAATATTTCCTACTCATTCATAAAAATAACATCATGAAATCGAAAGATTTGAAATAATATTTCATGGACATCCACAATTTCATTTTCTATCACTTAAGTAGATTTAGCTTTAAGCATTCAACAATTTTATGTAAAATAAAAGATTTTCAATAAATTTCCATTCATTCATCTATTTTTTGAAACATTTTCAAGGAATTTAAACATATATTCTAAAATAAAGCATAAAAATACTAAAATTAAAAGGTTCTCCTAGTTATTCTCCACATATACCCCTAAGAATTAATTAAATCAAAGAAAACCGCTTTCTACTTCACCAAATTGCTTTACATCTACATACAAAATGATGTGAGCTTTTAAAGAGAGGGTTTCGTTTGGACACCGAGTAGTTTCTATATACGCCCTTAAACGACGCAGTATACAAGCTTGTTCAACATAACTAAAAAAACTAGCTACAAAAGATTCTTGAGATAGGTAGCTATCTAATTGGATCTGATATTAATTAACATCTATGTGCATACAAGTTTTTAGTCCAGAATGATTTAGAAAACAAGAAAAAAGAACAAAACGTAAAGAAGTTTTGGGTCTTCCGACATCCAAAAATTATGAACTTAAATGAAAATAAAGCATGAAATGGCCTTTTATAGAGACAAGGCCCTAAAATTTTGAACTTAAAGTCTTTCAAAGAATCAAAAAGTAGCACGTGGCAACTGTTGGCTATCATTTAGAACATTTTAGATGAAGTCAAAGGCTTGAATTTGTCAACAACAATACTCTTCACTCCTTACTCTGGTATAGCATTTTGCATCTATTCACATTCATCTGAGTACCAAACAAGATACTTTCATCGGGACCAAGATCAACCTACAAAATCACAAAATAAACATTACCACAACACCCTCTGGTATCCGGTACTTTTTTCACTTAAACCTTGAGCTTAAACTCCTTCTTTGTCCTTTCTTTCTTGTCTCTCTTGAAAAACTCCCAGTACTTGATGCATATGATCTTTTTGAAATTCATTGTATAGCTTTCCAAGAGAATTTAAACTTACTATAATTTTTTGATACCCAAAATATCATATCATTTCTCTGTACTCTGTCTACTGCATATTAATCTATAATGTTCCTGCACTGTATGATCTCATCAATAACCTCTCGAGTTAATAACTAAACATGATCTCTATTTATGCCTTCAATCCATTCCTTTAAAGCTTTGGCTTCTTTATCCTCTTGCCCTAAATTTTGGGGATCACACCTTTGGCGTGCTAACAATTCAATAAAACCTTGATATTCATCAAGTAATCCTTTACTTTCAATGGTGACCTTTTCAAATCCTTCCATACATTGCATCAACATATCACCTTCCCACTTTAATTGTTTCTTCCATTTTTCTAGTAATTGAGCTTCTTGCTTTGATATTATATTTTCTTGTATCAAATCCTAGACATTAGTATGTATCAGAATTTCATCAGTTTTCTTCTCCATATTAACTTGTTCTTGACGAACTTTTCATTCACTTTTGAAGCTTTTATATTTTTCAAACTTGTAATATACTTCCTTATATATCCCTATCACAACAATAATGAACTCTTCTCCCTATTTTACCCAATATTCAATATATTCTTTGAATACATTCATTCTGTGGTGAACAACAACAATTGCATCTACCTATTCTTGTGACATTAATACTGGGTGTCATGGGTTTATCTTTAAACTTATTTTCTTTTACTTTCTCCCACATGACACCCCATTTATCCATTTGTTCTTTAATTCTGGCCTCATCTGTCTTAGAAATTTCATCTAAAGTGACAGGAGTTCCTCTCAATGCTTGTTTCACATTAGCCATATTAACTGAGGGAGGAGAAATAAATATTGTTGCAGCTTAATGAGATGTAGACCTTGTCTATGTATCAACATTATCTGTTACTCCTGCTTCTTCTTCAATAACCACATCATTTCTTGGTTTTGTTCTAGAGGAGGATACATCTTTATTTTTTGTCTTTTCTTTATCCTTATTCGATTCTACATCCCTCTATTTAACAAATGGTTTCATTGAAATTTCAGGCTTTAAAACCTCAGGGGGTTTATCTTCAATTCTTATACCAGGAGCCACTTTACTAGTTCTCCTTTTCTTTCTAATAGAGTCCCCAATCTCAAATGCAACTTCATTTCTTTGTTTTCTCTTCTTATATTTTGAGAACATGGGTTTAATTCCTCTTTCCCTCAAAGCTTTGCAAAAATAATTAATCCATTGTTGACTATGCAACAAAACTAGTGTAGAGAACTCATCAATTGATGTCATTTTTTCACCTTCATAGTCTAGGTCTAGAATAGGTTCATCATACACCCTATTTTCATTGTAAGTCTTATTCAACACTTCTCAATTATATTTTTCTAGTTGATTTGGAACACCATGAAGCATTAGAATCTGGGCAGATTCTAAATACAATCTTTCATATTTTCTCATTTTTACTTTGTGTTCATCCTCACAATTAAGCCAATAATCTTCTAGATGGTGTACATGAGCACGGTTACCAACAATAGTCTTGGCAATATTTCCTTCAAGATCATAGTAGTTTTTCTGAAGTGGAAAAACTCAAAGTTATATGTTCTCAATTATTCCTCACACAAATCATACAGTCTTGTTGCAGTACACTTGTAATTCCCTAATACTATAGGAACTATGTAGGAGGCCTTCTTGCAAGCTTTCTCATAAACGGTATGGCATGGCTTCAACTGTCTCACCAATTATAATAACAAAATCTTATATGTTGGGTATTTGGGAAACATAAATGGATTTCTATCAAATCCTTCCATTCTGATGTAGCAAAATGTAGGGAATGAAATGTACCAACCTCCCATTGGTCTAATAACTCTTTGTTCTTCTAGGGACAATCTCTTGGATTTATCACCCTCCATCATTCTGACCAAATTCATGGAGAAAACATTATTAACTCTTTTATAATTCTCTTTATGTCCATGGATAGTGATTTGGGGTAAATGAGCATATATCAAGCTATTTCCAACCTTCCTGCCTAGAGTACCAACCCTTTTTAACCCTTGTTTACTTGCTCTTAGGGCGCATGCATAAATCACATATGAAGACAAATAAAAACACCTAGTTTTGGGAAATGCCTTTATCTGTTCACATAATCTTTCACTAATCAACTTTCCCCAATGCATTTGCATGGGACTTTCCATTAATCTTTATATTATCACAAACATCCATGGTTCAAATCTACTGGGATCTCTTAAACTAGTCATCCTGCTGAGCAAAGTAATAATATCTTGGATTTCTTTGTTGAACACGGACCTTTGGAGTACCTTGGTTTGTGGTGTAATTCATTCAAGGCACCATTGGGTATTCATAATTTCTCTATTATGAGTTTTAGCATTTTGATAGCCATGGTTTTCATATCAATATTATACATTAGAGTGAAAATAAGAAGCCAAAATGTATATATAATTCCTTTTGGTGTGAGATTAGCATAAATTATCCCTTATTTGTCAATGATTCTTTTATCAGGATCATAGTAGTCCATACACTGCATAACCAAATCAAGGGCCTACATTGCTGGCGAAAACCCTACTGCAGAAAATAATCCACTTTCTATAATTTTTCCAACGCATTGAGAAGTGTTTTCTTGTCATATCTGAGTGTGGATTTCAATATCAGAAGACCACCCCATATGAGTGTATGTCACTACCACATTGATTGGTATGGTTTGTGAATTGAAATACTTGAATTCATCTTCTACTCTTGCGTCAGAAGTACTCATTTTTATTGGTATTTCCTACAAATTTTTAGGTATGTGCCTTGTATGTGAGTTAGGGTTAAATTTAACCAAAAAATTCTTACAATTTCATAAAAATTTCATTCATTTTTGGTTAAATTCAAAATCAAAGAATAATTATTGTTTCAATTTCGAACATTCTAAAGGAAAATAAAAATAAAAATTGAGATCTTGTAATATAAAAAATAGCTTAATGTAAAATCAATTATTCACCACATACCTGGTCTTGTCTGATAAAAATCTGTTGAAATGAGACTCCAAAAACCTTTGGTAACTATTTTTCTCTTTTGGTTTCTTGATATTTACCTTTCTGTGCTCGTCAAAATTATTTCATTCTTTCAATGTCCTTTGCAAGGTTGCAGCATGACGCGAAGTAGTGTTTTACAAAAGAAACTTCTCTACTTATTGTAGTGCCAATTACATGAGTAGTTCACCACCTTCATTAATAACTTGTTGCAATGCATTAATTTTCTCAAATAAAGGGGCAATCATTACAGATTAGGGTTCAAATTACGAACACCTAGATTTATGTGTGGGCTCATTACTAGAGGGAAAATATGGCATGGTGATTATACATGGAACACTGGTGTCACTTCAATCATCAACTAGACATGTACCATTAAAGATATGTGACCAACTCATGATCACCGACATTTACACTTTCTAGTATCAACTTCTAAAAGAAATATCAGGATCTGGTAAAATGCCTCTTGATTTGAGGAAGAATAAATATCGGAACAAAATTAAAGATAAAAAACCGAGCTTCAAGAAAAAAGATAAAGCATTTCAAAATGGACCTTTCGGTTTTCGGGGTACAAATAAAATTACCAGGTTCTGATACAATAACAAAAGATATCACCGAGATTGAAATTTTTCATTGTGATATAGCAAGTGGGGCCAAAATCAATTGAAGATACAATCACAGGACTTTGAGATCCCAGTTTTCAATTAAGACATCAAATTCATAAAAAAAACAAAAACAAAATCCAAGAGATAAGCACATGCTAAAAATAAAAGGCCAACAAAACCAAGAGAGGGAGCCAAAAGTAACCAAACCGCAAAACAACACCAAAGCAAACAAAAGCAAAAAGGAACAAAAAAGAGGGGAGTCTACATTTTGCCAAGTAGCAAAATGGGGCATGTTGTGAAACTACACAACAGGAGTCTCATTTTTATTTCAAAAATTTAGTTGATAGATGGTGGAAGACCCCATTCCATGGTACCCCTATGTTTACCCTTTCCCAAAAATTAAAGCTTATCAAGATCAAAGCTAAGTACTAGACTAGGTTCTACTCTTGGAACTTATTCCACAAAAAATAAAAAATTATGAAAGATCTTAAAATCATTCAAGATTATATAATTTTGGGAACTATTAATTTTGTCTCTTGAATTCAGGAATGAAGGATTAGATTGGAATGAATAGACATTATAAAAAAATAAGAATCATTATAAAATCAAAATTTTAGAGTGTAATGGCTCAAGAAAGGGGATAGGAACACCATATTTTTCCACCAGTGTATTCTTAGACACCATCAAATAAATAGAATTTTCAAAATTATTCTTGATGATTTTTTTGTTCTTTCTAAGGAGCAGGACATTGTTAATGTTGTTTTCTCCTTCAAAGGAATCTATGAAGTTAATATAGGTCAGAGACTAGTAACTTTGATGAGTTTGTGATTTTTATCCCTAAAATCCTCAATGAGGAAAATAATAAGGAATTATGCAAAGATGTCTCCTTGAGGGAGGTCAAAGTAGTTATTTTTTTTCCTTTGGTGCCTTCAAGGCCCTTGGTCTAGATTGGGATCCCCTTCTTTCTTTCAATTTTAGTGAGATATCATCTCATAAGATCTACTCACTACTACTAGAGACTTCTTTAGATTTGGTTAGATAATAATTTTTTTTAATCAAACCTACATTGTGCTAGTTCCCTAAGTGTTTGATGCCAAATCCATGTCAAACTTCACGCCTATGATCTTCTACATTACTGTATATAAAAAATTGAAATTGGTTGTTAATAGAATCAAAATCCTTCACAATCACATTTCCCCTTTCTAGAAAGGTTTTGTGATAGGAAGACAAATCCTCGATTTTCTCCTCACTACCCATGAACTCATAACTCTATGGATAAGAGAAAAAGTCCTAGCACGCTACTTAAAATTGACGTTTGAAAGACCTATGATACTTCTTTGGCCTTTCCTCTTTTTTATTTTAAAAAAACATTGGTTTTGTAGAGAAGGTTCTTAAAATTATCCATTCTTGTATCTCCTCCCTAACCTATATAATTTTGGTGAATGGTTCCCCCATGGTAGCTTCTCTAGTTTTAGGGGATTGAGACTAGAGGACCCCCTCTCCCCTTATATCTTTGTTTTGCTTGTGAGAGCTCTAGGAATTAACTTTATTCACCTTATGACCTCTGAAAAACTTATAAGGGTTAGATTTTCTTCCTATTTTACCCCTACCTCTCGTCAAAAAATTGTCAATAACACTATTATGTGTGGTGTTGTCTTTGTCGTGGAAGAAAAATTCTAGATGGCTACCCTAGAAAAATATAATAGTAGTACTAGGAAACACATCAATTACAACAAAAATTAGCTCTACTTCTTCAATTTGGAGAATATTCTTAAAGATAAAGTAGTCCATATATTGGGTTGTAATGAAGACTTCATTCCTTCTTCTTATCATGGTCTTCCTCTTACTACCAAAATGTTGTAAACTATCTACTAGAATAATATTTTTGAAATGGTTCAACGTAAACTTTTTGGCTAGAAAGGTAAGATTCTTAGTCAACCTAGTAATTTTTTTCTCCTTAAATCCTCCCTTCAAAATAATATTGTCTATTTTCTATCTCTATTTAAAATCCTTGATGCAATGGGTGATTTTTTTTAAAAAAATTCAATGGAATTTTCTTTTGGTGGAGGTTAAGGATAGAAAGAGAATCTCATTAGTCAAATGGGACAAGGTTTTTTAATCTAAGAACCTTCGTGCCTTATGCCTTCGAAGACTAGAGAGGTTTAAAAAAAATCTGATCACCAAATGTGGTTGAAATTCGATAACTACTAATAAGAAATGGGTTCACCTCATCTGTGCTAAATATATTGATAATATTCAACCTATTTGTTTCCTCCATTATATTTCCCTACCCTAGGTCTCTAATATTCAGAACCAAATTATGAAAACCTATATTTTCCTAAAAATTTGTTTGGTTTGAGTGTGGGAAATGGTTGATCTATCAATTTTTGGTTTCACAATTGGGTTGATGGGGTCCCCTTTTTGGTAACTAAAGGTTGGCTTGAAATAGAGAACCCCTCTCTTGTCCTTTTGGCAGAAATATCTATGAGTATATAAATTATAATGGACATTATATTTCATGGAAATATTTTTAGTATCATCTTATAAAAATAAATTCTAACACATGGGATCAATTGGAGTGGAAAGGCTCATTGGATCACCTACACAATTTTATTGGTTCTTGGTGCCTCTTTGAGATTGATTCAAATGATGTTTCTTATTGTATTTGCAACCCATCAGGGTACTTATATGTTAAACTATATTCTCATTTTTTATGATAAATATGTTTCTAGGTTAAATTGAAATTTGGTTTGGGACAACAAGGTTCTTCCTAAAGTTAGCTATTTTTGGTGGGAAACCATGCATAAAAATATCCTTACCATTGACAACCTAAATTTTTAGGAATTCCAACTTGTTAATAGATGCAACCTTTGTCTCAACATGGAAAAAATAGTTGGTCATCTCCTCCTTAATTTTTTTCTTTCTAGAGAGGTTTGGGATAAGTTTTTAACCCTCTCTTTTTTTCCTTGGTCTTTCCCCATCCATCTAAGTATTTCCTTCTTGGTGTTTAGGTGCTCTTTTCAAACATACTATCATTTGTGAAATTTGGATACAAATTCCTTGTCTTGTCTCTTGGTAGCTATGGAAATAAAGGAACAATAGGGTCATTAGGGATCATTAAAGAAATAACAAAACCATCTTTGAGATCATCAAGAAAAATATTTTGGGTAACTTTTCCTCTTTAGTGTTTAGGCCCTCTAAAGGAATACCCAATTTTATAGAAATAAGGGTTAACAATAATTTTGGAATATCCCAAAGCCTAACTTATCTTAATTGGGATAATATGTATACTAGATAAATGCCAAAAATGAGACCTCTATGCATGTGATAGGCTAAGTTAAATTTTGTTGGTTGTTCTAAGGGAGAACTTGGGACTTATACTATTGTGGGAGTTATAGTATATTATCAAGTGAACCTTATTAAAGGTTGTGGGTGGGACATTGGTGTTAACTCCAAAAATAAGGCTCAATCTATGGCTTCCTACTAGGGGATTAAGAAGCTCCTGTAGTTAGGATTACTTAAGGTGGAAATTGAAGGTGACTCCTATATTTTTGTGAATATATTCCCTAATCACTAGCCCCCTCCTTGGAAGATATGTAGTATAATTGAAAATTAAAAAGGGGAATTGATTTAAGGTTTTCATCAAATTAAAAAAATTCATATCTTAAGGGAATTTAATGGTGCCATGTACTTGGATTGAAACATGGGTCTACTTTATGCAGAGTGGACTATTTGAATTCAAATTCCAATATATTGAGAACCATTCAACATATTTTTTCTTATGATAGACTTGACTTTTACTTGCTCCCCTTGATATGACTACTCACATTAAGGTTTTCTATGGTGACTTGGTGTATTTTTTGAATATTTTGGGAAATCTATGCTTAGCTATCCTAATTTCTACGTTGTGGCTTGTTCTTGCCACTACATTGGGGAAAGAAATTTGCATGGATTGTATTAATCATATCCCTAAAGCTCTCACGAGGTATTTGAGGTGTAGGAAAATGCATACCCTTTTATTTTCACACTTTTTTGGGCCTACCTTCCTTTTTTCATCCTCATTTATGCTTTAATTGCTCCTATTTCGCTTCCACAAGCCTAATAAATTATATCATTTTATGGCTAATCCTGAAAAACATCAAAGGGTAAATGATAATTTAATGATTTTGGCTGTGTGTCACTAATTTTTGGACTAGGACTAAGACACCACCTAGGGATTCTTTGACCCCCAAAGTTCTTGGGACCCTACTTTAAAAGGCACCTTAAAAGCTCCCCTTTTGGAGTCTATTCCCTCAATTTCAAGCCTCATGACTAAGATGCCACCTAGGGTGTCTTAGTCCCCATTAATTTATATGTGGGATTTAATTTCAAATATTGGTGGGATTTAGCCTCCTTTAATTAATGATTTCATATGTCAGCTTGTTGTGGTGTAAGTTTGAGATATTAGGCATCGATAAGTATAAATAAAAGGATCTTTCACTCATTTTCACCTAATAATTTTGTGAGATCATTTCTAATAGAATAATTGGAGTTCAGAAGAGAATTCATGGGGAATTCATCAAGCATTTGGACCCATCATCAAGATTCAAGCATCATGTCAAAGATATTCTTGCATCATGTGTGTTTTTGAGATAACATTTGTGATGTAGGGTTTTGACTCAAGCAAGAAATTCAATTCAAGATCTATCAAACATTCACTCAAGTCAAGATCCAAATTCAAGCTAGCCACTTCACACAAGTTTGTCAATTTCATAACAAGAGTTTGGTGAGTTGCAACATAGCACTTTGTTCATTCATCATTTCCCTCCATTATTTTATTTCATTCCAAGGTTTAACTACCAACAAGGGGTTTGAACAAGGAAAACCACCATTTACTAACAATCAACAAGTGTTTTCTCTCTTCTATGTTTATGTTTGCAAATTTAGGTTGAAGATCATTTGAAGTGTAAAGTTGTAAACTTGTAGAGTTCCATTGTAATCTTTTCATCTTCACGAAAAGTCGCCTATAGGCCAGATATGGAAGTTTCTAGATCTGAGATCAGAGAAGAAGGAAGTGCAGACATTGTACCTTAGGATCACCTTTTGAAGTTGCAAAAAATCAAATCTGGACTGAGTTAGTAGTAAGGCCATTTAGTCCTCGAAGTGGTATTTTATAAAGATTATTTGAGATTTTATTCTAATATTTGAAGATTCCTCATTTGCCTTGAAAAAACAACAGCTGGACTAAGACAACAGTAAGGGTGTCTTTGTCCTCTCTAGCATATTCTAAAAACATTTTTGCATTTCTAGAATCCTCATCACATTTCTAGACTTCCCAAGTACATACATCTTAACTTTTTGTTACTTGATTTTTTCATTTGCACTCATTATTTGGCTTGCATTACTAGGTTTTGTGAGTTGAATATCCAGTTTTTTTTTCCAACACTTTTCATGGTGGTGAACCCTTCAAAGAATAAGGAATCTTCGTAGGCTTCCATTGTTGATAATTGGCCCACCTTTTTGTTGACAGTCAATCCAATTTTGGATCCTAGTTTTCCTTGAATGAACCATTCCCCTATAAGGAGAAATCAAGGATTAGGTATTCCTTTCTTATATTGTGAGTCCCTTCTCCTCCAAACTACATTTTTCCAAACGGTTCATTTTTGGTGAACCTGACGTTTTGGACATTCATTTTTTTTATTTGGATTTCAATTAGGGTCTTATATCTAAGTTGCATTAATTCTTGCATTGCACCTTAAATTAGTTAAAGTGCATCTAGGGTTTCTCACATTTGCATTAGTGAAAGTGCATATAGGTTTCATTTTTTCTTTCTTGCATAATCTTATCTCATTGAAAAATTGAAAAGTGCATTGTCAATCACATTGTTATTGCATTCAAAATTGAAAAAAATTGCATTTAAATTTGCATTCAATTTCTTGTCATTTGTCACTTTTTCTTGTATTCATTGGAACAATTTTCTATTTCTAAACATCAAGTCCCTGAGTGGGAAACTTGGGAACACTATTAGCAACTTAGATTTTGTTGGATTTTTGCAAAAATCCTCTACCAAGATAAAAAATCCATTACTGGCATCTTAGTCCCTCTAAGGTTTTTTGGCTCAGAACCTTGTCTGAGTTTTTTGCTACCTATTTAAGTTTTTGGAACCTCAAAATTCCTTTAGTAGGACAAAGACACCCTTGATAGCATCTTAGTCCCCGTGGATTTTGAAGTTGCAGTTTTCAAGGGTTAAATTTTCTTTTTTCCACTTTTGTTTGTTGTCATTGGTTAGTTTCTTCAGTTGGTTGAGTTTTTGTTACATGCATTTCACTAAATCTAGCTTAATTGGTCTTCATTCAGTGCATTGTCAAAATTCAAAATGGAATTTACATCTCATATTCACTCTATTGCATAGTGTAATAAAAAATTACCTTATTTTAAATGTAAAAATCCAAAAATATTTACATTTCTGGAACTTTGTATAGCATGGATAAAAATACTTTTCAATTTTTCATACACACTGTTTGCATTCATAAAGCTTTGTATAAGTTTCATAAAAGTTCTTTTCATTTGTGGATATACATTTTTGCATTATTAATTTTTTGCATACATTGGATAAAATTGTTTTGCATCTTTGGATATACATTGTTTACATTATTAAAGTATTGCATGAGATGGACTAAAGTGATTTTCATTTTTGGTCAAATAATGTTAGTACCTTACCTTTCTAGGCACACTAAGAAAAATTTCATATCCCCTCCCTAAGAGAGTGTTTTAGTGAAAGAGAATACAACCTTGGACAATCCTAAAGATCATATTTGTTCTTCTCCTAATATATTTCCTATTTGTGAAGAAAGGTAAAAGTACAAAGTTGTGTCACACATTCAGCCAACTTATCAACACAATTGAATTTAATTATTTCTAACTAAAAATCATTTTTGGTCAAACATATGATCTAGTAAGATTCATTCTAGCTAAGTTAGATACTTCCACAAATTTTTCAATTAAAATTGTTGACTAAAAATATATGGAGCACCACTTTGAGTCTAATTTACCAAAAAAAAAAAATTATTTGAAAAACTTGAAGCTTCCATAACTCTTGCTAATGTAAATACTTTTTTTGAAATATAAAAGTACGCTTTTGTAGATCCATAAGTGTAGTTTTCAAAAAAAATAAAATTTTAATAGTTTAATTATTGTTTATATTTTATTTTTTATTTATACTAAAAGTAGGCTAACAACACAAAATATTAGGTCGATTACCATGCCAAGGAAAAATACTAAAACTTATTTAAAAAATCGAAAAAAAATATTATGCAGTAGATAAGAGAATCTATTTCAAGATGTTATAATTTTTTTCCATTTTAGATAAATCTTTAATATGAAAGTTGATATCTGATGAAAACAACAATTTTTTGATTCACAGACGTTTTAATATTTAATTAAAAATATGTATTTATCAAAATTGGAAAAAATAATATCCAAGCACTAATGTTTCAAGTTATAAATACACACAAAAAGATTGAAAAGAAAAAAATAAAATTTACTATAAAAAGTTTGACGTCCCATGCAACCTCATTTTTCAACATTTTATTAGCAACTAAATTAGAGTTTTAATTTATTAAAAAATAGTTTAAATAATTTTTGAATTTTTTTAAAAATACAAGCATAAAATATACTAAAAAATACATATTTTACTAGTTTACATCATCTCAAAATTCAAAATACATATGCCACTTTTTAGTGATTCAAGTTTAAAAGTTGGACCAGCGTTGGTTGTTTCCTTTATAAAGTGTGACACATTTCTAAGATATTTCAGTGCTAGAAGAACCAATCAATGAGAGTTTTGAGAGTCTTGGTTGTTTCTCTCCTTCTATCTCTCTTAGTAGACAAGAAATTGGTGAACAAGAGGACACAACCATAGGTAATCATGATGACCACATAACACAACAAGAAATCATTGAAACTTCAACTAGTCCACATTCACCTCTCAACACTTTCCCCTTTTGTGATAATATTATAGAGGATGAAATTGAATGTAAGGAGGATAATTTAGTGTTTAATAATAAAAACTTTAAGATCTATGGAAACCCTCTTTATGATCCTTCCCCTACATATCCTACTTTGGAAGAAATTAGGTAACAAAGGAATGAAACCATAAATGATTATGAAAATCATATTTTTTCTTTTCCTAGTATCTCCCCTAGTGGTGAAGAAGATACTTTGATGTTAGAAAATAAAACCAATGAACGCTATGAGGAAAACATTCTTGAACAAGATAATGACATCATTGATAAGTGTTGGCCTCCTACAATAATCTTAACAACTAAGCCCTTGCAGATGTGATTTGGAGATTGGACATCTGACCTGAATAGCCATTTCAATCATCATGAAGGTGCATTTAAATTGTTAACCCAAGGACATAAACTTGAAATGGGTCAGCACTATATGTTCACTAGGAATCCAAAGTAGCCATATCTATCCTACAACTAAGAAACTCACAATGCTGAAAGTAAATTTCTTGGAAGGAAATAACATAAATGTTGAACATCAACCAAAAACTAGATTAAACTAAAATACATGAAAGAGATGAAAATTTGAACAACAAATAGGAAAATACTTTGTTTGCTTTGGCTGGAGGAACAATCACATAATAGAATTCTAGTGACTGCAAGAATAGTCAAGGCTAGATTCTTAACTATTACCTAAATAGAAAAATACTAACTAAGATAAAGGACAAAATACTCACCAAGTGCCCCCCCTTGGATAAGTATTCCCTAATACTAAGGTGAACTCATGTGCACAAACTTATAGCTTCATTTAATTTATGGAAAAACATGAATACATATGATCAACTTGATTGTATTGTTGAAAAACTCAAGAGTGTGATTACATCAAAAATAACATTCTTCGACTAGAAAAAGAGTGAGAGCTTGAAAGAACATCAGATCCCTATTTATCTAACCACCTAGCAAGGCATTCAACTTCGGCAGAGCCGAAGGATGCCACATTAGGGAAAGTGCAAAAAAGAGCAGGGGTGGCTACGCATGCACATAATTTGTCAGGCATGATTGCCTTAACACAAATCTAGCATTGCAGTAACGCCATCACATGCTCAACAAAATTTAAGAATATTATGAGGCGGTTACAATCTAAGTTGTGTGAGGCATCTCCATCTGCCAAGGGTCTTCTCTCCATTAAATGTCCACCTTGTTGACCGATATGGCACATGTCTAGCTGGTGGAATCTTCCTGAGTTGCAGGCCTCAAATTATCTACATGAAAATATTAGCATGCACACAAATTGCATATCCATAATCAAATTAAAGCAACATTCATTAACTACATGCAAAATTAACACAAACAATCCACATAGTGTGTCAATATCATTTGAAATCTTATGAAAATAAATTCATATCCAAGGTCTATAGTTTCAAGAAAATATTATGAAAGATCAAATCTCAAGCATAAAAGTCCTATGTTACTATAGGAAATGGAAAACAACCCTATCAATAATTAGACCATAAACTAGACTGGTCATTTCCCCCCCCAATCTAACATCTTGCTAGTCCTCTAGTAGTGGAAGAGCTGTGTATTTTTTTGTCAATGCCCTGAACTTGGCCACTGCAAGCTGTCCCACATCAATTTCTAATGTGTTTGAATTTGGATCCCAATAAAACCCTTGATTCCTTTCTAGCTTGCTCCATCTTTGCTTTTCATCAAAAATGTCATACCTGTAAAATCTGAAGTTGGGCACAGGCCATAGTAGGATAGGTGGCTGGAAAATGAGTGGGAGTGAGAATTGTCTTTTGGTTCTTCCAATCTGCATATATATTTCAGCCCTTTTGAGTGTTTCAGCATACTTGTGTGTGGAATGGGGCTGAAATTTCTTCAAATTTTTAGTTAGGTTGTTCCATCTCTATAAGAAATATCCCATCGTAGATTCTCTTATGGTTTTTTCCATCTATTCATATGCCTTATAAACTGCCTCTCTCTCAGGCAAGATCTTGCAACTATAGCTTGGTCAATATAAAATTTTGTGCCAATCATTGAAAATATCTCCTGGATGTCTAGATTCAACTTGCTTGTAAGTATTGTACTGATTTCCCCAACTTACCTTGTTTTGTTTCCAAGACATGAATGTCCTTAATTGGACATCCCCAACATATAGCAGTGGATTCCAATCTTTATCCTTGGTTACAAAAGGATTATGTAAATAAAATTCACACAATAGATTTTTCATCCTAGGGGGAGCAATCCGAAAAGCATTGAAAAACTTAGTAGGGGTTTCAATTGAGGGGTTCAAACCTGAACAATATTTTCAAATTTGAAAGAAATATGCTTCTCTTTTAAATATAGGGCATAAACCCTCAGAGGAGCCCTACATTCCAAGATCTACAACACTAAAGTTGTCATGTCATCCAACTTATTCTTCAAAACAACAATTTCTACATTCTTATCTTCAATTTCCTCATCTTTCTACTAAATTTTCTTCTTCAAGCTACGTTTTTCTACTTTTCATTCTTCTTCTCTAAAAAAAATCAGAATTATTGTATTCAATGAAAAATATAAGGGCCTGTGTACCCTTACTATTATTTTACCTGGCACTTGTGCTTTCCCTTGATAGAGTACCATCTATAGGGCTTCTTCTTTCTTAGCCAATTTTGGCTACAGGGGTTCTCTCACCTCAAGGTGCAGGGACTCTTGTTCTTGTTGTTTCTCATGCTACAGGAAGTCTTGTTGTAGGAAGTCTACATTTTCCTCACCTGCCTGGTTTTCAACTTGTTTAGCGATATCAACAAGGTCTGCCAATGTCATGCTCGATGCTTCCTTAAATATATCATTCTCCTTCACATTCACCTACTCTATGTGATTTTTGAAGTTTAGGGATTTCCTCAGGTGATACCCCAGTGACTGGCGCAACTGAATTTGATTTCCTAGGAGGGTTTCTTTGTTTTTCCTTTGTTGTAGGAGGAATAGTTTCAGATTTTCATTTCCTAGAGCTTGGCACTTCCTTTTCTACCGTTTTCTTCTTAGCTTTTCCTTCTTTTAGTTCTTATTTCTTCTTTTGTACCCTATTTTCATTAATATTCCAAGAGTAACATCATCATTAGAGTCAGGAGATGAACCCTCTTTATCAGAATGCTCTGCCTCAGAAGAACTAATTTCAATAGCTTACGTGGTTGTAGGAGGGTTTCCATTATGGCTTTCGTCAAAGGTTGAGGCACCAAAAGTAGCCCCAACATTTCTCCTTCTCCTCCAAACCCTACGAGGTTGAGGAAAAACCCTAGGTTGGAGATGCTTTGGTCTAATTTGATCGATTCTAAAAAATTCTTCCCCAGAAATATTGGACACATCATGTAGAAAATGTTAAACCAATTATTTAACTAGGTAATGGTAGGAAACAAAATTGTCCCTACCTTTTTGGGTTTCTACTACCATGATAGAAAGAAGATTGTACAACATGTTGTGAACATTCATCCTCCTTCCATGCCTCATGTAGTTCAAAAGCTTAAAATGCATAGAATGCAAATCTGACTGTCGTCCCTCACAAGTGATATACTTAACAAAATAGACAGTTGCTTGCCTCCATAGGTTAGGTAGATAAGTCCTCTTCACTCCTTGTTTGTCTATGCTCAATGGAGGGTCATTAGGCTTTGTAAATTTGGCAATAGCTAACCTAGCATCTCTGGCTATAGGGTAATTTTCACCATCAGCAGGTAACCCTATAACTTCTACAATTCTTTCCTCTATAGCTGTGACTTCCAACCCTTTTACTGTGCCCTTCCCTTTGGACAATGTCTGGGCAAATTCTACTGCAACTCCTCCATCGAAACCATCCATCTTTAATAAATAATCTAGCCATCCATAGTTTCTAAACTTCGCTAGGCAAGGTGCATCCTGTAATAAAACATTATGATCATTGGGTTTGTTTAGAATCAACCCACCTCCCATTTTCTACACTCAAATAGTTACTCTACAAAGATTTTATTCTTGTAATTCTTGTCTGAATGCCAAACTTCACCTTTTCTTGCAATTCTACTAAATTTCCAATGTTGGGGTCGTTTGAATTTTACCTTTTGGCTTAGGATTATGATAGGGACAAATAAGGAAATAAAGGAGTAATAAATGTAGGCTATGATTAAGGAAAATGGTGGTATAGGATTTGCATTTCGCACATATGAGTTGTCACCTCAAAATTCAAATTGGCTCAATCACCTAAATTTTCCTGACATGAATCAATACAGAGAGATATGTGGAAATGGCATTGAAATATCCCCCCCCACCCCAAATTTTCACATGTGTCCACACACACGAGGTGGAATGATGATTTTATAGGGGCATAAATAATTTGCATGCTATAGAAAACACCCATATTAATTCACAAAAATTAAATAAATGCATGAGAAGACAATTAAGATATAACAATTAATGTGCATATACTTGTATTCGTACTTGAATTCATTGAAGATATATTTCAAAGATCATGGAGAAAGTACTGGTCATTTTCAAGAAATCAAGTGAGCAATTAATGAAGGCAGAGCAGAATGAGGTGGAATGAAATGAAGTGAAGTGAAATGATGGTGGTGAGGTTGAAGAGAGAGAAAGGTGGAATGAATGGGTGGATGGGTGAAGAAGTGGATGTCCACAAAGTGGGAATATTTATTATGACAAGTTACATACCTTAATTAGCTAGAAGAAGGGACAGTAGGTCCACTTCCTTCGACTGCAAGAAGTTTAGGTGTTGCATGCTGAGTGACTTATTGTAGGAACTCCTCCTTAGATGTTGGTTTGTGATACAATCGCAGGTGATTACCATTCACTAGTAGGTTAAAATTTACAGGATCAATGATGGTAAGTTGAATAGCTCCATTGGGAAATACTTCAGCCACCTCATAATGTCCAAGCCAGCTTGTATTCAATTTTCCTACATTATTCTAATAGCTTGAGTCATAGAGTAGTGCCCAATCTCCAGGCTGAAATTTCTTATCCTTGATAAATTTATCATGAAAATTTATTAGTTGATTTTGTACTACGTTTGTGTGATGTAAAGTTTCCTTCCTCATCTCATCCAAAGTATTCAACTACATGATTCTAAATCTTTGTGCTTCATAAATATCCATGCCCAATTCTACTGCAGTTCTAAGATTCTTATGCCTAAATTCAATGGGCATCATGGCTGTATTTCCATATAGTAGCTCGAATGAATTGAATCCTTTAGTTATTTTACAGGTGGTTCTATAAGCCCAAACAATTTCTGGTAACTTGCTTGCCCAATCTTGTTTATGGATAGCAACTTTTTTGGTCAGAATGGCTTCAATTTCTCTATTAGTCACCTCAACTTGCCATTATCCTGGGGGTGATAAGGAGTAGACTTCTTGTGCCTAATGTTGTACTCATTGACCAGTGTTGTAACAAGGGTTGAAGTCAATTGAGTCCCTTGGTCAGTCACTATCTCTCTTGGAGCTCCATAACTTGTAAAAATTTCTTCATACATAAATTTTGCAACCTTATTATCTCTTGAATCATTTGTGGCCTTAACTTCTACCCATTTTGTTACATAATCAATGCATACTAAAATATAGGATTTACCTTTTGTTGTAGGATCAATAGGTCCTACAAAATCTAGCCCCCACTTACCAAATAGAATGATTACTACCTAGGGACAAAGTGGCATCTCATGAGATTTTGTTGGGCGGCCCATCCTTTGGAATCTATCACACTTCCTTATATATATCCCTGCATCCTTGTGGAGTATTGGCCAGTAGTATTCTATGTTCAAAATATTTATTGTTGTCCTATTGGCTGCAAAATTTCCTCTATAGGGTTCATTGTGGCATGCATGAAAAATACCAAATGTTTCATCGTCTCTCACACATCTCCTCATGAACTAGTCAGGTCCAGTATAGAAAAAACATCTAGAAATCCATGAGAAAGGAAAATATTTCTCAATCAGCACTCTTCACTCTTTTGGAGAGAAGTTAGGAGTGACTCTCCCTATGACCAAAAAGTTAGCTATGTAAGCATACCAGGGTGTCTGCACACTAATGGAAAATAAGTGCTCCTCAAAAAAAAAATTATCTATGACTTGATTGTCTTTTGATGTGGTCAAGCTTGAAAGAAAATCTGCAACAACAATGGCCTCCCCTTATTTATCTATAATGGTTATGTCAAACTCCTACATCAACAATAACCATCTTGCTAGCCTTCCTGGAATAAGAGGTTTATTCATGAGGTATCTAATGGTTGCATGATCAGTGTGCATAAATATTTGGTAGCCTATTATGTAATGTATGAATTTATTTAAAGCATAGATCACTGCTAAAAGTTCTTTTTTTGTCACTGTATAGTTGAATTCAGCTCCTTGTAGATTTTTGCTAACAAAGTAAATGGAATTTTCAGTAGCTCCTTCTTTATGTTCTAGGACTACTCCTATAGAATAGTCTGATGCATATGTATGGATGTGAAAATGAATCAACTAGTTAGGTCCCTTGGGCATAGGAGCATGAGTTAATGTTGCTTTCAAGTCAGAAAATGCCTTGTCACAACCTTCTATCCACTGGAACTCAACATTTTTAGTTAGGAGACTATATAACTGGGCTGCCATTTTTTTGAAGTCTTTGATGAACCTCTAGTAATAACTTGCATGTCCCAAGAAACTCTTGAGATCTTTTTGTTTTGCAGGAATAGGCAGATTAGTAATTACCTCAATCTTTGTAGGATCCCCTTGAATGTCTTCATGAGAGATGTATTGGCCAAGAACTACACCTTCCTGCATCATCATTAAGAACTTTTCACTATTTAAGGATAGGTTGTGGTCTTCACATCTTTGTAGGAATCTCCTAAGATTCTCCAATGCTTCATTGAGATCAATACCATAAGTAGTGAACTCATCCATATAAATTTACATGTAATCATGAGAGATGTATGAAAATATGCTAATGACTTCTCTCTAAAACGTTGCAGGTGCATTGCATAAGCTGAATGGAAGTGCTAAGTAGGCATAAGTTCCCCATGGATAGGTAAAGGTCGTCTTCTCCTAGTGCTTTGGTACAATTTGGATCCGATTATAACCATTGAATCCATCAAGAAAAGAAAAGTAATTCTTTCCTGCAAGTGAGTCCAAGACTTGATCTATGAATAGTAAGGTAAAATGGTCATTTTTGGTGGTAGAGTTGAGTTCCCTATAATCAATACAAATTCGCCACTTCCCTCCTTTTTTGGGCACAATCACAAATGGAGACACCCACTCGCTGTTTGAAATGAGGTAGATAAATCTAGCATCAAGCAATTTCTACAATTCTCCTTTTACTATTTCTCTCAATGCAAGGTTAATTCACTTGTGGATATCTCAATGGTGTACAATCATCTCTTTTATATATTCTATGAGTGTAAATTTTAGGATCCAAGCCTTTCATATCATGATAGTCCCACGTAAATGAATTTTGGTGGGCTCTCAACAAATTTTCCAATGACAACTATTGTTCTTCACTCAATTTATTGTTGATATTCAAATACTTTCCTTCTGACACTTGCAATTGTCTAGTTAACTCGGCCATATCTACTTCACTAATGCTTGCTACCTTGATTTCATGTTGTAGTAATCCATGGAACATACTTATTTCTGGAGGAAATTCATGTTGGAAGTGGAATTACTATGAGAGTGGGAGGGGTGAATTAGAGTAATATATTTTTAAAAAATTATGACAAGAAATATATATTTGAATTTTTTTAATCTTGAACAGAATGGGAATTTATATATGCAATATAAAAAACTGAACTTTGAATAATTAGTCAAATGTCTCAATCAATTACAAAAATAATGTCTAACAACTCTTGTTAAAGAATGATGTATATTGTTCATATAATGATGAATGAACAAATTTTTAAATTATTTATTTTGCAAGAATACTAAACTTTCCGATGACAAAAATTAACATTCAAACTTTGCACATTAACAACTAAACCATGAGCATTTAGGTAAATTTGAAAAATGATAAAGTATGAGAGCATTTCAAGAACTAACTCAACATAAATGACTGAAAGAAATATTATGCAAGATAGAGACAAACCACACACAAGAGTGACACATAAATTTTTGAGTCGAAAACCCTCTTTGGGGTAGAAAAACCACTCCAAAATGCCTTGCAGGATTAACTCCAAAATGTATATAATACTTTCAGAGCACCAACTCAATCATAATGTGGAGCATCAACTCCTACAATAAACTAAAGCACCCACTTCAAATTAGAAGCACCAACTTCTTTTAAAACAATAACTTAATGATATTTCAACCTATTAGGACCTTACAACATCAATGAGTCATGGCTTTTCCCATACATTTATACATAGAGAATAAAACATTTGTCCTCTTCAAAAACCCATATCCACAACAACCACAGTTTTGATAAGTTGGTAAATCATGAATTTAAATCATGATACCCATAATGGGTTTTAATAATAACCAGTGAAATTTTGATGAATACCACTAAAGATAATAAAACCCTTGAGTATAAACTCAGGTTAAAAAAATTGAAACTAATCTTCAGCAAAAACTTAATCACAAAAACAATTAAGTTTAAAATCAGCATAATATCTTTCAAATTGAAAACCAAGTACCTGTCATGGCAGAAAAAATATAACCATCTGATTGTGTAAACCTTCATGACATCCTCACTAAAAATCTTCCAACTTTCAGCTCGAAAAGAGTCCATCATAGAAATTGCCAACTGATTTTTCAGTTCAATATACCTCCAGCTCTAGCCAAGACTCAGCTCAAAATCTACAACTATATTTTCTATGGTGGCTAAGGTTCGGCTCCTTGTAAAGTGAACTAACACAAAAAAATAATCACTTTTCCCTATTTCTTTCACCATCAAGCCCTTAGTCAAAAAAATAATCATTTGGAATCCATAATAGAATAAAAATCATTTCGAGTTTCATCAATCGACAACATAATGAAGCCAATGAATATCACAACTCTACCTACTCACAATGCACATGAGCAAGGAAAACAACTATCCATGTCAAGTCAAAAAACATGTGAATTTATCCAAATTCATCTCTATGTCAAGCTATAAATGATGTGCAATACCCGATGCCAAAGAGCCATGCAAATATAAGTTGATAGTTGATGCAGAGGCTAGGTGGAGATCACTCACAAAATAGAGACTTCAACTCTCAACCAAGGACTCAACTCCAATTTCATGGACATGAACTCATCCTCAAGGATCTTAACCCTCCCAACCCTTCACAAAAATAAGGGTCTTAAGGAAAATCCTAACTCCTGAATCTCCCAAATCCTCCCAAGGGTCCAAACACGCCACAATATCTCTGCCCTAACTCAAGGAACACTCACAATCTCATTATTTTTACTATCTCTGAGAATCACCACTTAGGTTGCTTCCTTTTATGGTGGAAATACCCCTGCTCAGCCCTAGGACAACACAACATGCTGAGTTTCTTCACTCCTTCGGTCTCCAAAGCATTCATACATCTAACTAACCATGATACAAGCCAATGCACTGAGCCACAGATCAAAAATAGTAGGTGGATTGCCTAGTTTGTCATAATGTTACCCCCAAACCCTCAACATAGAAAATAGAGAAACTTATGTGTTTGCTGATCCCTCACACACCAACAGAGATTATAAGCCTCCAAAAAAATGAAATAAGATAGAAAATACATACACTAACAAGTGTTCATAGTCTCAAGGCATATCAACTTTTTACAGGCTTGTGCCAAGAAGAAAAGTTCAGAAAAACTAGTGAAAGATAGTGATCAGCATTTGTCAAAATGTCTTTTCTTTATTAGAACTGAACAACAACCTTCTCCTTGGGAGATTAAATGAAAATATAACAATTCCAACTTCAAACTGTCTCCTACAACTGACCAACTACTTTCTAACAGAAATTTGAACCACTAATAACCATTGGAGGTCAAGATTATACCCCTTACACAATTTGATTTCATAAATCGATAAATCCCTTTTAACTGATCCACTAATCCTTTTAAATACATTTAGAAATTTTCATAAGGACCTTATTCATAAATCAAACACTAAAATTTAGTTATTCTATCACCTAGACCTTATTACACCATGAAATTACATGGGCAACTCATGGCATTGCATCCTATCTTTATATATTTTGCAACTTTCTCATTGAATATAACCTAAAATATCTTCAAACCATTTGATGAACCTTTAATGTCCATTTTGTTATCATTTCAAGGTCAGGGCCTAGGTGCTCTATACCATACACCCCCCCATAGAGAAACTCTTGTCCCAAGAGTGAAAAACTTGGTGTTTGGCCCATTTTTCTCTTCAAGGATCATCTGCAAACTTGGTGCTGATCTCTTTGGTCCTGGATCAACATTTATTATTGTTCTAGTTCTTATACCTACAAAAAAATAAACATTAGAGCCATGTATACCTACTCTCTTCTTTTCTCCATCTCCATACTTGTACCAATCCTACTATGATTACATACACTGTCCTCTTGTCACTATCATCAAACCTTGTTCACTGTTACTGCCAAGTATCATTTCCTTATTATACCCACCAGTCCTTGTACTTGCAAAGTCTG